>VYZP01030028.1:0-119837 GCA_013400635.1 Hypocryptadius cinnamomeus
CACCCTTCATTTGCACAGGATTTTTCAGTGTAACTGTTTTGTGAAGATTGTGCAGAAATCGCCCTTAGTTGACGTACAATATCCTATACTAGATTCAGTTAGATACCATCAGAAGTGTGCTTCTGCTAGTTTAGCATGTTTTTTTCAGGGAACTGGTATTAGCTGTTCTGTCAAAATAACTTTTTTGCCTATGTAAACCACATCTTAACTAGACAGATTTGCTAGTATAGCTGTTTTAGCAAAGCCCTTCTACTGTAGGAAAGACCTTATTGATAATACTGTGAGGTTCCCACAGTAGATGAAAGGCACAATACAAAGGGCTTTACAAACATGAATTAAGCTTCACAACACCCTTGTGAAATAAGTCATTATTCTAGCTTGCCAGTGGTCTAGTTTCTTTTAATATGAGATGTTTTGCAGGGATGAGAAGGGAAGGTAGAAGATGCAGTTGTGGGGATTAATGTCTGGTAGCATTGCAGTGTTTATAAACAAATTTATAACCTGTTCCAATTCCCTGTTCTCTTTGGCTGGTGTTTAAAATGTCCTCGCAAAATCAGTGGTTTAGACTATCAAATTGCTTCTGATTGCTGGTTTCACTAACCTTTGGTAATACCAGGAGTTTGGATACTGACACCTGGCAATTTCTCACTTCTTGAAAACCTAGAGGACTTTTGTGTCTATGATGTTCTCATTAACACTGTTTTTAACTACATTGCTCTCCCTGATTTGCATTAGACTCTTGCAGTCTCACTGTTCATGTAGTAGTTCAGTTAAGGGACCTCAAAGGGAATGGAGAGAGGAATAAAACTGTAGGTTTATACAAGAGTGATTTTAAATTCAAGTCACTCCGATTAGACTGGTCTGATATTGCATTCACCCACATGGTCTTAGTTTAGACATTTTTGAGTGTTAATTATCATGTAATCTATAATGACCCAATCACATTCTATTTATTCCCTTTCATTTCTTAGGGAACAAGGAACAGAAGAATTCTGCTGGGGTGTAAGTTTATTTTCTTCTCTACCATTCATCAGCATTGCTTTCAAATTCAACCTGTAAACCTTTGGATCAGGCCCAGGCATTTCTGCAGTTCTCTGTTAAACACCATATCTTGTATTCTGTATTAATACATCTCTCAAGAATTTAAGATAGCTGTGCAATTTATCCACTTCTCAGTTTAGGGCCTTCAGACAGTGGTAGTTGTTTTCACCAAGAATAGTAAGGAACTCACATTTGGAAAGCTGTTTCAGGTCTGAAATCTGGGTGATGGTGGAGACATCCAGCCTGACTGGGTTCCCTGTCCTAACCCTTCATGCATGCTGGGGGAAGTTCCAATAACTGTTTAGAGGTGTGCTTGGTCCTCCAAGAGATACTTGATCTAATAGGAGTATTTCTGTGCTCTCATACTGTTTCCACAGCAACAGCACACTTTCCTTTTTTTTCTCCTCTCAAGGTGGCTGTTGCCTTGAGAATTAGATACATGGAAAAGCTTTGCCCTCTTATTCTCTACTGAGATTTTGGTTTGCACAGGTGAAGAGTGGAAGGAGTAGGATGGGGAGTGTGTGACTCTTGGCAGAGACAGTGTAATTATGAAGTGACAGTGGAAGTAATGAGTCTTACTTAACTGTGGCTTTAGTGCTGATAGTATGATTGTTTCAGAAGTCACAACTCTTTCTAAGCTCTGCAGATGAAAGGTCTGGGTCATTAGTGACTGTCATCATAGCCCTTTGCATGTGCTCTTGTAATCATTTAGAGCCCACATCCACTTCATGCATGTGTTCATGTGCTCTATGAAACCATGTGTTCCTTCTGTCCCCTGCCCATAGATACTTTATGTGTGCATGTCACATTAAAAATGCTGCCCTTTGTCACAGTTCATCCTAGCACTGTGGGGAAGAGATTCACTTGCTCCACTGAAGTAGGATGTAGATGTTATGCAATCTCTTGGGTATGGTGCTTGGTGTGAGTATTGAGACACTTCCTTTCAAACAAGTACACATGCCTGTCTCAACATCTGCTGCAGTGTGGAGGACTACGAAGCTTTCAATTTTTCAAAGAGCTCCATAGATCTGCCTCTTTTCTTACTATTTAAAGGGGGGTGAGAACAGAAACATGTGGCTTGATACCAATCTCTTGTTGGGGTTGTTTTTTTTCACCAGTTTAGAAAGCAGTCTCCTCTTATAAGGGTGCCTAACACAACCCTAAAAACAATTGTTTTATTTTTTTCAACTTTTATTTTGCCTCTTTGCCAGTGTCCTTATCCTAAAAAATAAGCTGTCATCTTTTCCTGCAGAACATACAATTTGTGGTACTGAGCTGTTCCCTGTGATTTTTTTTTTCTTTACTCCTCTTCCCTTTCTTAGGAACTGCATGTTCTAGGGAGCATTGCTTCCTAGTGCTGCTCTGCTTTTTAACATACTCACTAACCCACTATATCGTGGAATAATTTAAAATCCAGACAAGTCAATTATATCAATGATATTGAATTTGGGAATCTCCATTCCTTTGAGAGTGAATATCTTAAGCAATATCTGTCACTATGTTATGGCTTTTGCAGTAGAGACTTCTGCTTGATATGTGTTGTGGTTCTGTACCATCAGTATTTTAGTGCCTAACAGTTTTGAGACAGGATGCCAGAAGTTTTTGTTATTTTTCTCTGACAAACAGTAAGTGAATGTGTTGACTGGGAAAACAAACAGCTAATATATGAAACCACATTATCTGGGGTTATCTTGGAAAGGCACATTGTTTATAACTGTCTTTACAGTTCCAAGGCCAGAAATGTACTTGTCCATATAATGCTTATCCATCTAAAATATTAAAAGCTGTTCATGGTTAACTGTCCAAATCAGAAATATCATATACATATAAAAGCCAGAAATTAATAAAAATACCTTTTATTACATTTTCATTGTAAGCACATCTGGATGTACTTCTCCTGTTAAAAATCTTACATTTAGTTGAAAGATGAAGAGCATTCCAGTACTGAACCTCTTTAAAATTGAAAATAAGTTTATGATTGCAGGTCTTGCATTGCTTCACTTCAATTCTTTTGGGCTGTATCCAGCTCTTTTTGACTGCACACTGAAGAAAGTGTACATTTTAGTTTACTCAAGAATTTGCTTATTAAAAGACCAGAGTAAAAAATTCCATGTCTGTTTAACATTCAGTAATTTGCTATTAAGCTGCTTGACACAAGTTAAAATTTATGTTAATACTGTCTTGATTAAACAGCACTCATTATCACACACTCTGATTTGGCTAAATTGGTTTCCTAGCAGATGTCTCAATAAAGGAACTCACTCTAACATGAGCTCACTCTTGACATGAGATGCTGGAGCATGTCCAAATTAAGTTAGTGTATTGCTGTAACATTTGGCACTTGCATAGCATCTTTCATTTCAAAGCATTTCACACAGTCATGTATGATATTGGGAAAATGTGTTAGATAATACAATGGCCAAAGCAAATTAATAGATTTTAAGGAGCTAGAGGGGATTTTACAATTCCAGCAGATGTCTGGTATCACAGTTTTTAGTGTTGAGCACAATATAGTTGTCTAGTGATTTCTAACACAAAACTCAGTTTCCATAGCTTGCAGGAGAAGGTTTGAGTTAACCCTCTGGAGGTCTCTCTGTATGAAAGGACTTCAAATCACAGCTTCAAACTACCTTTTAAGTAATGCTTTTCATCAGTCTTAGAATAATCAGTGCTCTTTGATCCTCTTTTCTTTCATTTTCTTTTAAAATTATAACCACAGAAAATACTTGTGATTTCTCATCTTTACCTTCAGTCATTCTTTGGTGACTACTTGCAGCATCAGTTAGATCTCCTGTCATGTAGGCTTAACCAAACACTGAAGTCCAGAGGACATTTTTTTCTGTGTGCTGTGTTACTTCATAACTATGAGTTAAGACACTCCTCCTTTAGTCCTCACAGTTTGTTTTTGTGTATTTTGTTACTTCAGTTTATGTGTGCAGGAAAAGCTAATACAAATTAGCTTGTGCATATGCAAATCCAAGGATTTTTCTGTGTTCAAATTGTTTGCCTATAATGTACTTTTCCAACTCCCATTTTCCAGCCTTTTCAGTATTTGGAAATTGGATTATAGTTGCAGTGTAGTGCAAAGCAGATACCTGACACATGAGACCTAACAAGTACCTGCCTAATTTTTTCTGCTGAAGAATTAGACTTACTACATTTTGCATTTCCTTAATGGTTGTGTTTATCGATTGTATTTTACAGATAGCATAACTGAGTGCAGACACTGAAGGCAATTTGCCTAAGATTCCCAGTATTTCCTGTAATTCTGGTTCTGTTTTCCTGATTTGATTTGGAATGATTCAATTATGAACTAGATGTAATTTCATAGATGTGTGATGTATCAAGTTTGTGGCTCATCAGATAACATTTAGGCTCGCCTTTCCCCGCTGCGTGCACCTGTCTGGATTTTCTTGTAACCACAACTCATTTTATTGTTAGATTTTCCCAAGTTTAATGGTTGATGTCCATGTTATGTTACAAGGTGAACACTTCACTTGGATTTTAGCCAACCTCGAAAGCAAAGAGCACATTTTCCAAATATGAAAATGATTTCTTGAATTTGTTAGGTTTCTCTGTAACTCAAAGGCGGATGAAGTGGTTTTGCTTAAACGAAGGATTAATATTCCAGTGCTGAAGGCAAAAGTTAAATCTGAGGAGCAATTAACAACAGGCGAAGGTGGAGGAGCTAGGTGGCATAGCCAGGAGGCTGCGGGGCCCAGCCCTCCTGGTCCCCCTTTGGTCCTGAAGCCTCTGTAATCTGCTGGCTTCGCTGCTGCTGGCGAGGTGCTAAATGTTGGAGCTCTGAGTTGGATTTAACGCTGGGACTGTAGCATTTAAAGGAAATGAAGGATGTGGCAAGTGAGAACTGAACTGTGAGATCTAGTGAAGCTTTCTGAGGCATTAGGGGTCCTCCCAGTGGAGTTCTGTTATATTATTCATGGCCTTTAAGCTTTTAGCCAAGCTGAGCACTCTGCACTCAAGTGTAGTAGTAGAAGGTGAAAGGAAGTTAACCCTATAGTGATGCATTGTAAATTTCTTGCCAAGGCAGTAATTTTTACTGTGTGTACTGAGGGAATAGAAGCATGTCTGGGAGAGGGAAAAACTGGTTTCAGCTCTGAACTGATCTCAGAAAGTGCTCAAGCAGGAGTACTCTGTAATAAACCAGTCGGAAGACCGCTTGAAGCTATATGCGATGCCTGGGGTCCCTTCCTACCATAGCGTTCCTCATCAAAGTACCTCTTCTAAGTTTCAAAAGAAGGTATAACTTCAAGCTGCAAAATAAACTAGTACTCAAATATTTCCAGTGATATTATGAAAAGATTTGCTGTAGCAGGCTTCTGTGTGTTAAGGCTGACAGAAGTAGCCAAGACTTATCAATGATTCTATGATCAGGTACCAGAAACTTGTATCTGAATTCCTGCTTGAGTCTGTAGATTTTACTGTGCTTGTGATTGTTCATTTGAATACATTTACCTTTTCTTAGGTAACCTCCTTATGTTTAGGATTTTTTTTTCTTCTTTGTCTCCTTCCTACCATTTTTTATCCCATCATTGTGTACATTAGGACTGCATGCTCAAGGGGGCTTTTAGAAAGGGTTCAGAAACAGGAGATTTTTAATGCAGTGGATCTATATTGGTAATTGATCTGGGGTATTAGTGCTGGAGTGGTCTCTCATATCCAGCTTTTACTCCCTGTCTATTCCCTAGCTCCTCTGAGGTTTCACTACAAGTATCCAGAATGTAGAACAGATTGTTGCAGACTAGTGGAGAATGACCTCACTCAGAGACTAAGAGTTACACTGGGGATAGAGTGGAGAAGGTGACAGTATACAGAAGTCCTTTGCTGGTGTGTAAACTTCAAGATGTGTAATTTCAACCTGTTGTATGTACGTTTTGTTGATAGGACTAAAATATATTCCTTTGGAGGCAGGGAAGATAACATATGGAAAAATGCAATACTTGTGCCAAGCACTGGTTAATTTATGAGCACAGAATACCTGTTTCCCCATGTGCTCACACAATCTTTAAATCTAGATTCTCATTTTTCTTTCGTCCTTAAAGGAAACCGTGTTCAAGGGTAATATTTTTGAGAACAGATTATTACTTAGAAGCACAAAGTCTAAGGCTTTTAGTTAAAAGTCAGTTCTGAAAATTTTACCTTGGAATGTATGTGTCTTCTAAGCTGGAGAGAGTAGTTCTGGTTTTGTTGAAGCCAAGAATTTAATACATTTTTGACTTGACATAAGTCTTAAAAATAATTTGATTAAAAGACTGTGTGTTGGAGTCCAGCAGTCTGGAATAAAAGGTCTCTGTGAACAGTGTATCTCTCTATGCTCTGGTTCTCAAGTGAAGCTAAAAATGTTTGAGCCACAGCAGTAAGGACCAAGGGGAAAATTATATTGGGTACATAGTGATTAGTCCTAGTTTGAGTATCATAACTGCACCCAGGACCCTTAAAAGACAGAAGGGAGAAGAGTTTAAAAAACAAAACATTCTTGTGAAGATTGCTGCTCTGGGACTGTGTTCTTGATTTTGCAGCCTCATAGCTGCATCTGAAATGAGCTGTTGCGATTTTACCCCTTGGACAATGTTCAGGCTACTTAAACATTTCTTTTGCCAGCAGATATCAGCAGAATGTTTTGGACATCCAAATATTCCTAATGGCAGCCTTCAAATGATGATTGAGAAGCTGTGTTGAAAGTTCTGCTCAAAGTATGTTAAGCATTTGATAGTTAAGCAGTTAAACTCTTTTTTACATTGGTTCAACTATGGCATTTTTTTATAATCACTGCTGATGGCAGATAATTTTCTCGATGTGGTGTTTTTTGCTCCAGTGTCCTTCAAGACATACAATCAGTAACAAATGCAGTGGAAAAGATGCTGGAAGTTCCACAAAGTCTGTGTTGAAGGGCTTTAGCAGACCAGGCTTTCCTACTGCTTGGCTGTCATCTTATGAGACACAAGATTTTACAAGAGCTCTGTTCTTGGTTAATTTTGTGAATGATTGCAAAAATTCCAGTGTTGTTTTTTTCCTTCTGTAAGTAATGCTTTCAGATTCCTTGTGTGTTTCTTACTTAAAGAAATCTCTGTAGTGTTACAGCTTCTCTAATGGCACAAGGTGGACTCCCCAGCGCCCTTCCTGCTCAGTCAGTCGTAGCAGGAGGTCTCTGTACACCTGCCAGGTGTACAGCGGGAGAGCCACATTGGAATTTCACTGCAGCCTTTGGTTCCTCCCCATCCACAATTGAAAGGGCATCTGCAGAGCCACTGGGGCAAGGGTGCAAACTTGAAATGAAGAAGCTCTGTGCTAGTCTCCACTGCAGTTAGCAAAAAGGGAATCTCTTGGGTTTTCATGGCATGGTTCTGGTAGTGGGAGGGCTACAGGGCTGGCTTCTGTGATAAGGTGTTATAAGCTTTCCCTGTGTCTGATGGATCCAATGCCAGCTNGCAGGGGAAGAGTGTGAGGAGTCCTCCCCATGAGGAGGAAGGAGCAGCAGAGGTGATGAGTGATGCACTGACTACAACCCCCATTCTCCTTCACTGTGCGCTGCTGGGGGGATGCAGAGAAAATCAGGAATAAAGTGAAACCTGGAAAGAAGGAAGGTGTTTTTAAGATAAGGTTTTATTTCTCATTATCCAGCTCTGATTTGATTGGTAATAAATGAAACGAATTTTTTCCCCAAGTGGAGTCTGTTTTGCCTATGACAGTAGTTGGTGAGTGATTTCCCTGTCCTTATCTCAACCCATGGGCCTTTCATTATATTTGCTCTCCCAGTTCAGCTGAGGAGGGGAGTGATAGAGTGGTTTTGGTGAGTACCTGGCATCCAGCCAGGGTAAGCCCATGGCAGGGAAATAAAAAGCAGTAGTCCAAGGGTGATAGAGCAGGGAAACACCACTGTTCTCAGTCAGAAATATAACAGGAAACTCCTGCTCTGGAGAACAGGTAAGCTTAGCCTGGGGAATAAGGGGGAGGAACTGTAGAAACTGGATTTCACATGCAGCATGCTGGCTCCATTTGAGTGTGCAGCATGTCTGCTATGCTTAAGAATGTTGGTATTTAAATAGTTTTAAGCAGGCTTTGAAGTTGGAGCCATGTGAGTTAAGGTAGAGGTCAGTGTGTTGTAACTGTTAGCTGAACATTGGTAACAACTTTGTGTATGTTTACATTTTTAAGCTACTTGACCAAAAAAATGAGGTGTATGATTTTTAATCGTAAGTTCAATGTTTGTAGTTTTATGTGGCAAACCCAAAAAAATCACAGAAGACTTTTTTATTTTCTGCATCCACAGTACCTTTCTTCATGGCTTAACTGAATGTATGAAATTATACCCTCGGGCCTGGATTTTTCTTCCAACATGCAGAGAAGCATGTTTTTATGGTTTTAAATTTTAAACCGTGCTTGTCAAGTGTTTTAAAGCAAGGAAATCCCAGGAAAGAGAGGAACAGATATCTCCCATTCGAAGCGGCAGAGAGGCGTAATAATGGCTGTGCCTGGGAAACTGGTACAGAGCGACGCTTCACGCGTCAGCCCCTGCGGGCACTGGCAGCACTGAAACAGAGGAAATTTTAAAGAGCAGTATCGATGTAGACAAGCCCAGCACTGCTCATGTGGAAGGAATTAGTCCACAAGATTTTATCTTCTCTTTAGGTTTGCTCTTTTCTGCTCATATCACACCTCCTCACTCTTCCCTTTCTAACTTCCAGGGAATGCCTTCTCTTGCAGGTGAGGCTCCCCTTCCCTGAGCTGTGTTTGAGGAGGGTGTGAGAGACACTAGCAGAGCCTTGAAGAAGGGCGTGCAGCTGTATTGCCTGTATTGTCAAGAGCGGTTAGAACACTTGGGATGGTGATTGCTGGAGGCAAAATGCTGCTTCAGACCTTTTAAGATATAGTTGAGTGCAGACTGCACTGGTATAAAGAGGCCAGTATGGGTTGAATGAGCAATTATAGAAGAGCACTCCACTGCAGGTGAAGTGGGAAAGAAGTATTTCCCAACTCCCTACACCTCCCATCCTCCCCCACCCTCTTTGGCGGGAATATGTTTATATAATTTGTAAGAAAACTGCTCTCAAATATCTGTAATTTTATATATATTCCCAGGAGTAAAAAACTCTCAGAGATCTGTAATTTTCTGTATATTCCCATGGGGACAGTAGATTGTGTGATATAAACCACCCTTGATCTTTGGCACATCATCTGTCTGTTCCTTCAGATGTTCTCAGTCCTTTCTTGCACTCAGAGGTTGCAGAAAGCAACTAAGCATCAGCCCTGAAGGCACCAACGTCCTGAAAAACTTCACTCTGGCCCTCTACCTGTGCCCTTGTTTCCCAGGAGTCCAGGGAGTTCCTCCAGCTCAAGCCTTAGCCTTAAGTCCCAGCCTGAGTGGCATGGTAGGTGTGCCTGTCTCCTCTTCTGTGTCCAGCCTTGTTTCCCGGACAGACCCCGTGGTCTTGTTCAGTCCTTGGCTCCATCTCCTTTTGCTATGAACTCAATGCTTGGGTGACTCTTAGACCTGTTCTGTCACTCTCCTTGCTTGGGATTGTCATGGACCTTGTCACCAACACATAGCTCTGCCCACCATGTGTGTCTGAGAGTGGCCCTTAAGTGCTCTGGGGTTTCCACTCTTTCTCTTGGGGCAGCCAGCCCTTGAGGTACCCTGAGACCATAAGACATGGTGCCAGCTTAGTCATTTTAGGTGAGAAGAGTAACTACAGGTGATGGAACAAACTCCCTACAAGATTACTTTGTCTTTATGAAGCTGAAATAGTTGAAAAGATGAGAACATGAGAGCAAAGGGTTAGAATGCTTCTTTTCTTGCTGGTGGTGTTTCAGTGGTTTGTTTTTTTGGTTTTTTGGTTTGGTTTTTTTTTTTTTTTTCCCAAGCTGTTCCTGCGTGACACCAGCCACCCACACTACTGGTAAGCAGCATGTGGCACACAACAAAAATTCTGGTTTTTCTCTCCTCATATTTGCTGCAGGACCAACAGTGGCCTGTCCTTCATATTTAAGGGTCTCATCCTTAAATCATATTTGAACGATCTCTAGAAATGCTCAAAATGCATACAAAACCTCCTTGATTTTAAAAAGATTGGCCCAGTATTGTTGATTACTGTTGTCTTACCTTCTGTTACACCTTTGACTGTATGTCCTTCTGTTGTCTCTTTTCTTAAGCTTAAACTAGAAGATCTTTCTTCTGCCTTTCTGTGGCACATTTTGTAAGACTTTTTATCACGCTAGCTATACTGATATAATTTATGTGGTTTTTTTCTGCAAATGAAACTGCTGCTGGTATGTCTTTTCCATTTTCCTTAGTGGATCAGAGCATCTGTCTGTCAAGATTCCAAGTTGTTCCTTTGTCAACAATAGTTCTGTTTAAGAAAAAACTTCTATAGAAAATTATTATATTACATTTATCCTAGGTGTTTGCTGTTATGTTTTTCCTTGAAATGGACATGTTTCTTTTTTTTCTGATTGGTGTTTATTGTTCTAATTTAAATATTCTACTTACGAATATTAATATTTTATAATTCTATTAACATCAGTGTAATGGTACAGTAAGCACTACAGGATAATTGTGTATGATGTGTAACTATATAATCTGAAATTACCCACTTTTTTGCCCTGAGTAGCATTAGTATTCCCTTGTTCTTTTATTAGGAAACCAAATTAATAGTTCTTAATCTGACCAGCCTCTCCTCTTGACTGTTGAGGATTTTTTCATGTGCTTCTTAAACGCATGTTGGATTTTAGAAAACAACAAAACAAAAAACCCCCAACAGACTTTAGATGGTTTTCTTTGTTATGGTCAATTAGTAATTTCAATCCATTACTTCAATGTTCTTCTGTTGTTGTAGGATCAACTGGTGAGAACTGAACAGTGTTTCACAGTGAAATGCACATGTTAGTTCTTGTACTGCTCATCTCTTAGTTTCTTATGCATCTTAATATAACTTAATGTGTATTTTTATTGTCACTTTAATTGAGTACACAGTGGACCTTCATTAAGGTGTCTGGTTTTTCCTCTTTTTTTGAGCTAGTAATTTATTTATGACCCTGTTCAACAAGAAGTATGAGTGGTTATAATTTTCACTGTTTAGTACTTTGCTTAAATATAATGTGTCCTCATGTTTCCTCTACATAATTAAATTCTTCTGAGAGAAATACATGTACATATGAAATTACTGTTTGGATTACAGTTTTTTGTATTGCCAAAGTGCATAGAGTCCTCCACAGGTCAGGTGCTAGCTGTTTTGGATGCTGCATGAATACAGCACAGAAGCCCAAGTCCTTCATTTGAACTCATTTGTAAACTACAGAAGTCAGATTTATTAATCAAAAACTCATTGCACTACCATTTCTGTATCTTTAGAAGTACAGCATTTGTGACTTCAAATCCTTGGAATCTTTTTCTGCTGTTATGTTTGATTAGTTCAGATAGTTGTATTTTCTGTTCATCAGTATTATGATTTTATCAAATGGTTTGTTTTACATTAGTGTTACGCGCCATTCTTTCTGAATTTCTGTTCTGTATTTTGTATCATGATTTGTATGATATGAAAGTTGTTTCCATATGAATTAGATTCTGTTTTTCTCCTAATAGAAAATGTTTTTATTAGACTCTGTAATCCTCTGCATATGACAGATCTTTTCCTTCCTCATTAGTGTGATGTATTCTGGTTTGTAGCTCACTGTGATTGCAGCCTGTTGACTTCTGTCATTCTATTGCATTTCAATTCTGCTTGTTAGATCATTCTCTTCTGGCATGGCAGAGTAATTTTCGCTCTCTTTTATATCATTCTTCATCCTACATCAGCCTCTTGAGCCCCAGATGTTGCTGATCTAAAAATGGGACAGAAATTAACTCTGAACTCAGAAGACCCCAAACACTCACTTTTACCATTTTTGCAGTCTACCATGTATGAATGCATCTTCTGTGTCTCACAGGGAGAACGTTTTTAAAGGGGCCAGGGCTGTTTCACAGACTCTGATTTCCATGTCCCTCAGCTGTGAGGGATATCTGGAGTAACAATGGGCTGCACAGATAAACCAGTTATCAGGATTCTCCAGCTGTGTTTCCCCCACCTTTTCCTTTGCCCCCTACCTTGTGGGCACTATTCAGTGCTGTTCTGTCCATAGGCAGCCTGTACTAGTAGATGTCTGCTACATACTCAGGGCTTTTTATCCACTGGTCAGCAATTGCATGTTATTTCATACCATGGCTTCAAAATCTGTCCTGGTGTTCAGAGCTCCAGACAGACCTTGCTTTCTCACGTTGCCTTGGTTATAGAGCTGCTCTGTGCCACAGAGGGTACTGGTCAATGGGGGAAAGGAGCATCTGCTGGCAGAAGATGCTTGGAAGCAAAATACTGGGCAGAGTAGTCCTTCCCTAGAGAGTGTGAAGTCTGCATTTCTATTTCTACCAGCATTCTAAGCAGTCAAAATTAATGTGCTGTGTGCTGGGGCATTTTCTGATGTTTCCTGTAGCAGGAAGGTGTAGGATGGCTCCAGCGCTTGCAGCAGCAAGGTGAGTGATGACATATGTGGCAACCCGATTCTGTTGGCATTGGGTGCCCGTAGGCCTTGTTTGTCAGCACAGCAGCGAGTGTGGGGTCTCCACTGTCCTCTTCTGTTCGTCTGCCTCAGGGAGCTGTTCCCTGCATCCCTGAGCTTTGCTGGGGTCAGGAGAAGTCTAGGTGATGAGACTTCTTATTTTATTTGTGCGGGGGATGGGGAAAGGGCTGGCTGTTTTGTAAGAACTCCACTGTGGTGGATTAACTTTCTTCTTGAAGGATGGCGTTTGGCACATCCAGAAGCGATTGCGGAGGGCCCAGCCCGAGCAGAGCAATCGAAGGCTCTGTGGGCAGGGGGTGGCGGGGGCTGCGCTCTCCTGCCTCGGCCTCCTCCAAGGCGGGGGGCGTCAGGCTCCGTGTGCCCGCCCCTGTGCCCTCGCTTCCTGAGGGAAACAACCCTTTCCCTCCCTCCTCCCGACAGCTCCACTAGGTCCCTAGTGAACCTCAGCGGGAAAAGACGAAATTCTGTTCATGAATAGCTTTACAGTCCGCTTTCTCCCGCCTACCCTGCTCTCTGTCCTGGGAATGTGCTGCCCACACAGTGACCAGAGAGGAATTTGGAGACATTTGCAAGATAATGCCATATCAAATGTTCCATTCTCACACTTTGTTCTTGAATTTTTCAAAACTGTTTAGTACGTGTTTCCTTTCAGTTTTCATGAATAAGCACGCTTCTCCCAGACTAAGAATGGGAAAATGCATTTCCAAATGTGTGAAGCCATGTAACTGTAATAAACTGCTTTAATTATGTATGGTGTGGTTAGTTTCAGTTAGTTTCTGGAAGCCTATTGTGCATTTGTGCCTGCAACAAGTAGCTTTTCCTGTTTGCTTGCTACTGTTTATCAGACTGGCTATCCTCCCAAAGTAATCCTCATCCAAATTCTTCACTTAAGAAATGCTCACCGAGAGCCTTTTTGATCTTCAGATGCTCAGTGTCACCTTGGTTGTTGCTCTGACAGACAGCAGTAGGTAGAGTCTAGATTTCTTCATTAGAAATGTGGTGTCTTACGATGTTTTTAAGATACATGTTTTTCATCTGGTTTATGAAGTTTTTAGAAAGATATAAAATTACAGCTCAAGAAGCTCCATTACTAGACATCAAATAAGCACAGGTAGAGGTCATTTATATAATCTTCCTCAGCTCCTGAGGTGATGGCTCCTGAGAACTTGAGCAGTGCTCTTGCATGCTTTTCTGTAGTTACTGCTTTTCCTGGTAAGTGCCAAATTCTTTACTTTTTTTCCTTTCCTTTAGTGTTTGGGAAGATTGGAGAAATGTGCTGTGGAAGTGTTTTGGCTTCCTTATTTTTTGAATGACAATAAATACAGAAACATAATTATCTCATTTTTACTCCTGGCTAACGAATATTTCTTACTGGTTTTTTCTTGTCCACTGTTGCCTGCAATAGACCTATTTTTTTTTTTTTTCACTTGAAAATGAACAAGGTTTCACCTTTTGTAAGGTAGATAGTTGTGGACTTACTAAGCTGAAGTTATTCCCTATGACAGTCAGTGACTTGAGGTGTTAGGAGGTATGAGAAAAGGTCTTACTTTGAAGACTTTCAGCTTGAAGTTGAAAAAGAGGCAGCAAAGATTAAAGAGAAGCTTCTCTACTTTCTGTTAGGGGTTTTTCCCTATCTGCAGTGTGGAAAAGTTATTCAGTACTGTTGGGATTAAATGCAGAGGAGAACTGACAATAAAAATTTTCTCATCCTCTGTAAAGAAATGATGTTTCAGAAGGTTTGGAGTCAATTTTGAGTGCTAAAACAACCCTTCATATTGTGGTGACCTGTCTGTTCCCATCATATCCCTCATCTTCTCTGCGGGGCTCCAGCAGAGCCAGCCACAGTGATCCTAAGTGTCTAGAAATATCCTTTGTGCAGCCCTGCCCACAACTGGGGAACTGATGGCATTGTTTTGTTCCTCTGTGTGAGCTATCTGTGCGTGCAAAAGGGAGATATTTGCTCTTCTTTCCTGAAGCTTTCTCTGTAGAAGTTGCTCTGCTCTCAGAATACAATGACCATATTAATGAATTCATCAATCACAATAATCTGATTAAATTGATGGGGGAGAGGGAGCCAGCAGATGAAACAAACAGATTATTTTAAGATATATGAGATACCCAATTAGTAACTGACTCAGCACTTAAGTGAAAGTGTTGCTCAAGAGATTTCCTGGCAACCAATGTAATAAATTACCCTTTATGGCTTTTGTCTTTGAGAAAGGCTTGTGCACTGTTATTAGGAACCTGTAAGTAAAGCAGTAACAAAGTGCTGCACGTAAGAAATATCAGCTATATATTACTTTTTTTAAAAAAGTATGGATTTATGTATGTGCATTTCACTTAGAAATGGACTAAGCTGTGGGCAGTATCACAGACAGATTAATATGGATTTTAAGCCTTGTACAGGTACTTCAGCCATGACCTGCTGAATGTGTATTCAGGCATATAGGAAACTGAGACTTGAGTAGGAAGGGAGTTGCTTTGTGTCACTGAGGTTTCAGGGGTAATCCCCTGGAGTACAGAGATAATGGGAGGGAAGCTCTCTGTCAGGGAGCATATGTTTTTGTGGCGATTACACTGTGTATAGATTAGGACTTCTGGGAGGGAGGGAATGGGAAGATGTGCTTGGAACATAGTACCATCTGCCAGTACCTTGGCATAGTCATTTCATTAATGGGAAGCTTTATTAGCTTGAGCCCTGCAGAGATAGACAAGAAAGGCAGCGAAAGAGACAGAAAATTGTCATCCAGCTGCCATTGAAAATGGGAAAAGATGGCTCTGATAACCTGTAAAATCTGATTTTATTAGAACTACTTGTGCTCATCTAGGTAAAAAGGTATTAATCTTCTTGTTGCAAAAAATATTTTTTCTAAATTTTTTGATGCGGTGTGGGATGTTCTTTGGTAGGAAAACTATTAAAACTGAGAGTGAGCTGGAATAGGAGAGAAGGTGCTAGGAAGAAAAAGGAAGGAACTGTGATTTTTAGTGGGAAGTTATTTTTTTCATCAAAATCTGCCTTTTCCCTTTGGTAAACACTTGAGGTGACCTATATTGAATGTTGGATATTTAATGTTTGTGGTGATATAGGATGACTCTTGGAAGATACAACCCTGAGAGCATCACAGTCCCAGCCCTGGCCTATGCCAGGAACCTCAGAGAACATGGCCTGTGTTCCATGGGAGACAGAAAATTAGGGGAATGCTCTGGTTGGACACAGAATAGTGTTCCAGAGGCAAAAAGGCAGTGGTTAGAGCCTGTGAACTCTGTTCCTGGTTCCTCTGTCCTCACGTACCCAGTTCTGCTGCTGACATGGTAAGTGTCCAAGCTTGTGTTCTCTTCCTCAGTTTTGCTGTCCTGTAGATCAGAAAAACTATACTTAGCCTGTTTTAGTGAGAGCTCTGTCATTCTGTTGACAGGAGGCTTAAATGCTGTTGTATTTGGATAGCTCTGTTTTTCTTTTGACAGTTGAGTCAGACTTGAGTCTTGGTGAGGGTGAGATGGCAGAGCCTTTGCCTGGTGAAAATGGTGGTTGGAAGTACAAAGTGGTTTAAGTGTTGGCATTTGGGAAATTATTTTCCTTTGGTTTAAGAATTCAGGTTAGACTGGTAGCTAAGATGAAGGGAAGGAATGAGAAAATAACTGTTTCCCATGAAAAACCTTATAATCTGCAGGTGCCTTAGTTCATGGGAGTGTGGGTGTGTTCAGGACAGTGTGAGGGTTATACAGTTCACCAGCAAGATGGTTTGCTGTCTAAGGCTGGGCAAGTTTCTATTTGCACTGCTAAGATGGAAAAGGCAGTTTCCCCTTATGTTTTTGCTGATTTATGAGGTAACTCAAATGGAGCATTGTCTCTGACTTTGTCTGTTGTAAATCTAGGGAAACAAAAGGAACACGCATTTTCAAAAAAATGAGTAGAAAAATACAGCTTAGGAGTGTCAAAACACCTAAGCAGAGTGATGCTTAACTGAAAGGGGGTTGGTTAGTCATCCACTTTGCAAATTCTCTTTTCGTATTGAGGATGGAAGATTAATGAGATGAAAATCTGTGTTATTACAGAGATAAAAATGGGTTATGGCTGGGTCCCAAAGGAGAAGGAATTTTTTAATATTATTAAAAAAACCCAACCCTTTGCTGTGATTCACGTGTAATGCTTAGACAATTACATGCAAAAAAAATTACGATAGTAGTGTACTGCATGGTGTTTATATCTGTAACTGTATGTTACTGACATAACATAAATTTAGATCCTGATCCAGTGCTTGTTCAATTCGGTGGAAATGCTTCTGATGTTCTGACAAGCTTTTGATCAGATTCTCACACTGACACTTGAATGTCTTCTGAATCTCAAACCGAATATTCTGCTTTAGAATATTGTTTCTAACTGCCTTAAAATGGAGCAGAGTTGATTCAAAGTCTTAAAAAATATTTGTACATGGACCTTTCTGTGTTTTTTCTACTGAAATACTGATAGTATCATACAGTGACAATACTCACTCGCCATGTTGCATGATTTTTGCATAGAGTCATAAAACCATAAAATAGTAGAATATGCTGACTTAGAGGGGACCCATCAGGATCAACAAGTGCAACTCCTGTCTCTGTGCAGGACACCCCAAGAATCCCACCATATGCCTGAGTCCATTGCCCAAACTGACAGTTCATGTACTTTCTCTCTCAAGTAGTGGAAGAATGTTATTGGCCCCACAAGGGCGTGGTAGGTCAAGGTTTTGGCTCAGTCTACAAGTCTAAAAGGCTTTTCACTAAGTGAAGCCGTAAAGAAACCTCCAGCTGGCTGGATGCCTCTGTTAAAAACACAAGTGTGGCCTTATTCCGAAATGATGCTCAGGGAAAGTTGTGCATGCCTCAATGTCTTGGGATGAGAGGAATAGGATGGGGGCCTTTGCTGAGATTCCAGTGAAGTCAGGAAAGTCAGATGTTTGAATGAAAACACAGGGAATTTAATCTGACTCAGAATTACTGTGAAAGGATAGAATAAGACAGTGGAAGAGAAAGAAGGATGGCAGCAGAGAGCTTTTAACTTGAGATATGAAAGGAAATTAAGAAGGTGAGCAGAAATTTTCATTTCATTGCAAGCACAAAAGCTCCTTTAGCTGTTTATGTGAACTGTGAAATTGTGGAGCTTCATGCAGTGTTTCCCTCCCAGAAGAGGAGCACAGAGCTGAGTGCTGCCTTCATTGGGAGTGTTATGTACAGCTTTACTTTAGTGCCTTTCTGGGTCAGTGGCTCTCAAACAATGCCACACAGAGCTGCTTTAGTTGTGTTTCCATGAGTCAGTCTGTAAGTACTGACACTTCTCCCTGTTCATAACCCAGTGTCCTAGAAAATCTGTAGGCTTTTCTGACTGCTAATCTCAGAGCATTTGTGGTGTTCCTTGAAATCAGGTTGGTTGATCATGTGTACCTTTTTTCAGATGCCGTTCTTCCTTACAATTCAACCACAGTCAGATTGTTGACTTTAAAAAATCAAGTAAAATTATGCAGCCAAGTCCTTTTACCTTTACCATTGAAAGGATTGGTAATGCTCTCCTAAGATTGTTCTGGCACTGCTGTCTCAGTAGCCATAATCTGTATTATTGTCTCATGATTACTGATTTATGCAAAGATTTTTTTTTCCCCAGGTATAATGTACAGTAACTGCAACGGAACAAATGAAGCAACTGCATCATTTGTAGTCTTTCAAAATAGGTTTGTGCAGCAGATTGTTTAACCTCTGCAAGACAGAAAACATAAAGGAAGAGGAATGATAGAGTAAAATAGTGTATTTAAATATACTTCCCAAACAAGCTTATATGGTAGTGGAGACTCCTCTGGGTGGATCAGGTATCTGTTTCCATATGTGGGAAGGTTTGGTGATGGTTTGAGCATTTATACAGTCAACCTCAGTGAGAATTGGGAGCCCCAAGGGAGGAGGGAACAGTCTGTTCAACATTTGTGTATTCCTCATCAACTGACTGCACCTGCAGTCTTAATCATCAGCAATCAGGTATTTGGGCATTTTGGAAAGTAGTAGCAGTGAGGAGCAGAGCTTGAGAAGATTCTGTGGAAAGAGAAAGAATGCTATAATTCCTGAAGTGTGAGGAAAGTCCAGAAGATATGTCTGTTTCTGAGCATTGACTGAGCTGAATTTGGGGCTGAACACTAAGCAAGCATGTAAAAAGTAATTGGGTAGGAAGTTTTAATTTCTTCTTTCCCTTCACTCCCCTAAAAGCATGATATATTTTTTTTTAAACCTTTTTTCTCTATTCTATGTATGGAAATAAAACAGGTGTGGATACAGGCAATCTGCAACAAATCTTGCCCAATTTGGCTTCAAGATACTATACTTACTCTTCCAGATTCGGATTTCATTCAGCTCTGTGTGTTTGTATACAGGAAAACTATCTGTAATTTTTTGCTTGGTTTATTGGATTGAATATTTCTTTTTATTATACGTTCTTTTCTGTACAGCCAGCTGTGGTATTGCCACTTTTTGGGCATCTTGGAGGTTACTACTATGAACTTCAAAGTGCATGTGAAGAAAGTTCCTTGAACAGCAGATTTACATTGAATTATGGGCAAAACTCCATTTTCTTTATTGCAGCATGTCTTTATCATCATATCAAATGTGGTTTATATGTTATATTTGTGTATAGATTTTTGGCTTTATTGGTTTCCTCCTTCATAAAAATGAACAATGTTAATTCTAGTTTGAATTAATTTCTTAGTGGGGGTGAGTCGTAATTTAGAACTGCAGATTCATATCATTATAGGCTCATGGGTGAGGTTAAGCAAGGAGCTGTTTATAGTTCTTCCCAACAGCATCTGAGATATTGGAGGAAATCTGCTCTGCAATGTAGGTTGCACATCATTTATGTTAAAAGACAGAGATAAAAGTAAACATAAGGAGCCTGAAGAGGCAACACTGTCCAGATCAAATATTGACAGTGATAAAGGAAAAACATAAAGTTGACAGGCTTCTGTCTTAGTTTTCTTTATTTAATAGAAGAATAAAATGAGAGAAGCAAGTTATTCTCTTCCTCTTCAAATTCTCCATGGTAGCTGTCAGCTTCACTGGGCATCACCATTTAGGTACAAAACCTTTACATAGCTTTTGGTTGACATTAAATTCATTCCTGTGGGATTTGGGCACCTAGGTGTTTTCAGGCTGTCTGGAAACATAACAGCCTGATTGACATGATTGTCTTTCATAAATCTGGTTATTTGTTTGCTGCTTTTTTTTAATGCTATTTTTCTTAAGATAGCAATGGCTTTGTGACAGGTGCAGAGGGATAAGGCATTGGTTTGACTGTGTGAGCCATGGTTTACTAGGACCAGGGAAAGACAAGTACCAAACTAGGTGTCTTTAGTCCTTTTGGGGGCTCTTAATTTGGAATGCTTTGAGGAGGATTAGCCTAAACAAGCCATTAGCAAAATTGTTTAAATTATCTGAACGGGGTGAAAGGTTTAAATACAGTGCTGTACTACTTTAACCCAGTAGTTCAGAGAATACTCAATGCTATCAACTTAATTACAGCATTGCTGCCAGGAGGCAGTGGCTCTGTGGCAGGATAGAAACTGACACTCGTTCAAGATTTATCTATCTAATACATTAATCATAGTTGTTCCTTCTTCAAGACTCTTCTTTGCTCATTAAGGAACAGTCACAAACAAAGGGTGGGAGTGGAGAGGAAGAGGGAAGAGTAGCAATGGAGTTTAATCAGCTGAGAAGGCTGCTTCCTTCCTACCACCCGATGAGAGCAAAAACAAACAAGAGCTAGGAGAGATCTTCTCGTAATATTGTAGTCATTCCCCCTTTCTTCAAACCCCTTTCTACAAACTTCTCACAAAGGTGGCATGATCTTACCTGCTAGGTTGGAGCACTGGGAAGAAGGCTACTGATAGCTTTTTCCCCATTGACCTTGATTGCAGTTGGTTTGCTTTTTTGCTTGTCCAGTGGCATACAACTAAGCTGATAGCAGGAGAGAAAAGGGCCGAGGCAAAGACAGCATTACTCTTTTAACACTTCACTGCTTGCATTGGCCTTTCTGAAAATCAGACTGCTGAAGCAGTCGGGGTCATGGGCATTTCAGAGCAGCACGGCTGCAAGCAAGCACAGTCATGCTGATGGCAGACAGGGCCTGGGCCTCCTGCCCTTCGTGCCATGAATAGGCCCATAGGGACGAATCCTTTCCTTTGTGTACACGCAAGGCAATGCCCCATAAGGACATGCAAGATCTGAAGTAGGGCATTGGATGAATGATGAACTGTACTAAGCCATTTGCTTAACATTATCAAAGTGATCATAAAACCTTGGAATATTCTGAGTTGGAAGGGATCCACAAGGATAATCGAAGTCCAACTCCTGACCCTGCACAGGAGAGCCCCAAGAATCACATCGTAGGGCCTGAGAATGTTAGCCAGACACTTCTTGAATTCTGGCAGGCTGGGTGCTGTGACCTTGATGCTTCTCCTTCATCAGATGTTCTGCCTTTTTCTTCTGTTGTGAAAAATTTGTTGGTGAAATACATTGAAGACAACCCTCATACAAGAGGGAGAGGAGGAATTTAAGGGATCAGATCTAGAACTTTGAAAATTAGACTGCTTTCTCTTGTGAAAAATACAAATTCACTTGAGAGCTTCAGTGTGTCTCAGAAAGCATTTCCCTTCCTAAACCAATTCTGCTGGATGTATGTGAATGAGTAATAAAGGAACTATCATGGAATCACAGAATTGAAGGGACCTCAAAAATCATCTCATTCCAACCCTTCTGCCATGGACAGGGGCACCTTCCACTAGACCAGGTTGCTCAGGGCCCCATCCAGCCTGGCCTTGAACACTTCCAAGGATGGGACATCCCCAACTTCTCTGAGCAACCTGTTCCAGTGCCTCACCACTCTCACAGTGAAGAATTTCCTCCTACTGTCTAATCTAAACCTACTCTGTTTGAAGCCATTCCCCCATGTCTTGCCACTACATGCCCTTGTAAGTAGTCTCTCTCCGTTTCTTATGGACTTCCTTCAGGTACTGGAAGGCCACAATTAGGTCACCCCAAAGTCTTCTCTTTTCCAGGCTGAACAGTCCCAATTCTCTTAGTTTTTGCACATCGAAGTGCTCCATCCCTCTAATCATCTTGGTGGTCCCTCACCTTTTGGACTTGCTCCAGCAGGTTGATGTCCTTCCTGTACTAGGTATTCCAGAGCTGGATGCAGTATTTAAGGTATAGTCTCAAATAAATATGTTAAGGTAAATGTATTCCTGTGTTTTATTGTCCAATGTCCTTAATTAACTATTTCAGGTATATCCTTGCTGCCTAGTTTCTTTTCTTTCACTTGTTTGGAGATTCTGGCAGTGAATGCAGTTTTCTGCATGGTCCTTTTTCTTGAGCATTTGCAGTTTCTGACAGTAATATTTTCTAGTAATTGTTCCTTGGTTTCACTCATTCCCAGATAGCTTTGTCTTTCTTCTTCTCCTTCTCTATGTATATTTTCCTTTTTTCCAGTTTGATTGCTGCAGTCCATCCATACTTACTTCCTATAACCACTAGAAAAGCAACCCTGTCTTTGCCCATCTTTTTGCAGCTTTGAACTGTAAAACTGCACAATTCTTATAAAGTGTTTGTTGAAGAAATACAGACCTTAGGTGGCTGTGGTTTTTATTCTGAACTCTATTTTTTTCAGAAATTAACTAAAATTTCCACCATTTGGTAAGCAGAGCTTTCTATTCTGTGTCCTACTCTCTATTTCTGTATTTCTTTCTCTTCTTATATTCTTGTAAATATTTGCATACTTTGACTATATCTAGCTATATTCTCTTTTCCCCATGTATGCTTTATCATTGTATATTTTCACTGTGCTTTCGGCTTTTAAAATGATTAATATTTTTAAGCTAAGGACAGTCATGTTTCTTTGGTGTAATTACTACAGGCATACACAGGGTAGAACTCTTGTCTGTCTAGTGTGACTTGGATTGCTTGCCCAGACTGAGGATAAGATCTTCATGGGAAAATAGTTCTGCCTGGTTGGGCTCCTGTGTGAATACTATTCTTCTGACTAAGAGGACCCTGTTATATTTGATTAGTGTAAATATTAAGGTTTTTATGCTTAAAAAAACCAAGCACTCTTCTCATTTTCCTGAAAGCTGTTTTATCTCATAATGGTGAAGGGGGACCACACACGTGCTGTCATATGTGTCATGGGATTTCCAGACAGCATCTGTTATGCTGAGATTTGGCCTTTATTCTGGAGTAAAAAAGTAAGGTGAAACTTCTGGTGTGACTGGTGTTTGAAGAAATGAAACTGTCAGGAATACAAATGTCATTGCTTATTGAGTCTCTGTACAGTGCACACCCTGACTAACAGGAGCTCCTGCAGGAGCCTGCCTGGCTGGCACACAATATCCTGAGCTTTCCCACTCCACTGTTATGGCTGGTAAATTTGCAAGTAAATACAAACATGGGAAAAGATATGATGCCTCTAGAGTTAATGACATCCTTTCAAAATCACTTAATTATGTGCTAGGTAGAGTTTCGTTCCCATTAGTAAATGCTTTGTTGCCTAGAGATGAAATGTGGGGTTGCCTCTTCTGTTCAGCATTTGGGAGCTGGTATTAAGCAGCTGTTGATAATGGTGGTAATGTACACTTTGTGCTGAGGGCTTTGCAAACATACAGATCTGTTTGCTTCTCAGGGATGACATAGGCACAAGAGTATGTATGGAGGAGGGAAATGGGAAATCGTTAGGTAAGTTTTTTGCCACCTCACTTGGCTTTCTGTGGAAATGACAATGGTGTCATCCCTTTCATGTTGCTTTAAACTGCTCCTTTAATTTGAGGTTCTGTAAAATAAATCTTGTAGTGAAATCAGATTTGGCCAATTCCAGTCTCATTCTACAGATAGATTTTTCTGTCTGATTGATAATATTCCTCTGTTCTTTGTGTTTAATCACTTATCAATTATTGCATTCAGTTTAAATTCCCTGTTACGCCATCAGCTGGCATTTAAATTCTGCCCCCTTCTTCCCAGGCTCTGTTGCATTTCTACTTGTATCTGTTTTGACATGCCTTAGTGGAAAACTGGCACAAAGAGCAGTTTCTTCACCTCCTTCCTATAAGTTTTCTGAGTTTCTGTAAGCAGGAATAAGTTGGATTTTTAAAAGCTGAAGACAAAATTATGTGAAACTTGTATTCCTCTCTGAGTGTCTCCCCTGCATTTGCTATCTGCTAATCCTTTTGAGTTTTTTCAAGTTTTCTGTATTCTGGAAAGTAAAATCAACTAGATCAGAGTGATACTGTATCTTGTTCCAAATCAGCACTTTGGTAATAGTTTACACCAGAGAGTGCAAGATATTCTGCAGTGAAGCAGAGAGCCAATCCCTATGGGAAACTTCTGTTAAATGCTAGTAGCTGGATGTTGGTGTATCTGCTTGTGTGGGTCTTACCAACTACCATGAGGGTAGAATTTTATAAATTCTGCTAATAATTAACTTCCTAATTTGACTGGTTTTCTCAGTGACTCTCACAGGATTGTACTGTGAAAAAACCTTCTTTATTTCATAGTTGTCTATTCTTTTTACAGTGAAATCAAACATTCACATCTTCTGTAGTTGAGTTGTTTTGTGGTTTCGTCTGGCTCTTCTGATATTTACCCTGGTGTTTTGGGATCTGTGGAGGCCAGGCATGCAGGGCTTCTTATTCTGTCTTCTCAAACTATTTAGTGAAGGAAGATAAGAATTATGGATCAAAAGAAAAGAGAAAAATTTTGTCCTGCAGAAGGATAGGTGTTTTTTTTACTAAACTAATCTTTATCTAACCAGGAAAAAGGAGAAACTTTTGCTCTTGTAATTATGTGAGGAAGGCAGAGAGCTGGGTGTGCTTCGTTATATTTACAGGCAGAGCAAGTGTGGTTCTTGTTTAGCAATTGGCTGTAGAGGTATTAAAGATTATTGGAAACTCAAAGGTCAGAATTTTTGCTGAATCAGGGTCTGTGTGAACTGGAAGGCTACAGAGGTACCTGATGTGAAAGATCTGACTTCAGAGGCTGTCCAACAGGTATAGTAAAATTATAGCAGTCTCGTCTGTGCCCTCCCTCGGGGTATTGGTGGCTCTTGAGACGCCTTCCCTGGCCAGCTGCTCTGTGTGCCTCAGTGTGTGTGTACACACACACGTTTCCTGAGCTTCACTCGGCTTCACAAAGTATTTCCATCCCTGTGATCACCAGCCAGGCAGAGGTGTGGAGGAGGGTGTGACTCCCTCCTTGGGGTGGTTTGTTTTTATTTCACAGTATGCCTAATTTTGAAGGCTTTGGGAATAGACTACAGAGACTTTGTCACACCATTGAAGTTTTACTGAACTGATTTAGCTGTGGCTAAGACAAAAGAAGGTAACATCTTATAGTTTGCTTTGTTGATTGTTTCAAAGACAACAATATTAATGAACAGGTGTGAGAAATCCCATTCAGATTGTGCTGGCATTTCCAGTTCTCTCAGCTCATACTGAATTTACTTGTTCTGTGAACTTTCTTTTTCCTCTGTGGTTCTAAATCCAGATTCCTGTTTGTTGACTGGGGGGATTTTTCCCCACTGCATTTTTCATTTCTCAACTTGCCCCACTCTTTCTCACTCTTGCACAGTTGAGCTTGCTGTAGTGCAGCCCTGTGTCATTGTCTAGTCATTGCCAACATGGCTGTTGTCATGGCCTCAATCTGTCCTCATGCCCTGTTTAGTGTAATGTAATCATTACCTTGGTTGTGGAGAGCGAAGGTGCTCCTGCTAAGTAAATGTTTACTGACACTGCTGAAGGCTAACGTTAGGGAGGAGAGAGAGGGAAAGATTGTTTTTAATTTTGTTTTGTCTCTTTATTTATTTTAAAACAGGACCTTGTTCCTGAGTGAAGCAACTGATATTTTCCTTCACCAGACAGTGATCAAAGGTAGGTGCACAATCTTTTGCATTTTTATGGACTGACATATCCAGATTTGGTATGGGGAAGGCCTCAAGTCCTTCTGAGCAGTCTCATGTTAGAAAAGAGACATGGATTAGGAGGAGGCTAGACTATTTTGCTGCAGTGTGAAGTTGCACTTCTCTTTCATCCCTCTATAAAGAGTTGCAGAGGAAAAAATTTCGTGTCTCTGGTCTTCAGTTGTCAGCATAAAGTGGCAGATGAGTTAATTTAGATCAGGAAGGAATTTCTGATGCAGTTCTGGGACTGCGATACTGTGATAGGACTGGGTGGCTGCTTACTGCTAAATATTACTTTATTTAGATGGAGTTACTACTTCCATACCTTCTGGGCAAAATTTGGGGCAATGTCATTCATTATCCATTAACTATGCCTTTGAAAAGAAATGGGAAGGATGCGGACTAAAAAGCTTTTAAAGTTTCAGATGTTGCGTTTCACAGAATCTCTGACCCGTGCATAACAGCTGTAAGATCCCTTCGGGAATAACTATTTACGTTGCTCCCAGCATACTGGAACTGCATTCATGACTTAAACACACAGGAAATAACATAAATGTAATTAAAAATTAAAAATAGAAATACTGGATTGGTCAAAATTCAGTGCTGAAGGAAAGGAGTCCTACTTTTTTACCCCCCTCATTTCTGTCTGGATGAATAGTGAGGGAAGGTTATTCTTGTAGAGTTCATTTAGTATATATGTTTGAATACTGCACTCTAATGTAGCAAAAAAAAAGCACTGTTCTGCCAAGTTGTGTGATGGAAAACTTGCAGAGATTCAGCCTCCTGTAATATTTATAATTTTCAGGTGCTAATATACTTACAAAAGTGTTGCTCCTGTTTTAGGGGTGGAAGTTCCTACAATCAGTGCAGTAGAAAGACAGATGATGTGTTCCAGTGAAAGGTTCTTAGATTTTTTTCTTTGAAAGAACAGAGATGATTTAGTTCTGTATGTGTGCTGAACCATTCTGATTGAAATACTTTTGCATGCCTTAAAGAGTGCTGTATGGATTTCTCAGATTGCTTTATATAAGTAGACCACTATGGATTTAACTGCAGAAAATCAGGGGGCAGAGAAGGGAGGATGGAACAGCTCATGACTTAGGCAAGTAGCCTGGGTTTATAGAAAGGAGATGGCAGAGCTGGTGCTTAGTGCTGAGTTCCAGTGTACAGTCGCTGAGGTGGTGAGGAAAGGTGGCTATGCTGAAACAAGGACTTTGGGCTCTTTGAGCCCTACACATGCTACAATTCTAAATTCCTTTGTATGTCAACCAGAAGCTGAACTGTACCTGAATTTTCCTGTTAAGGCTCTGATACTGTTGTCCAAATGAAAGATTTCTTCCCGGCTGATTTCCACACAGGTCTCACTTTCTTTTGACAGCCGCTCATGCTGCTGCTTTATGCTTTTTCACAACCCTAGCCCTGAGTTTTCTAGAGACACGTAGACAAGAGTCCTTAGGCCTTGGTTAGATAAAAGGATTTTGGAAGAGACGTGTGATCTGTGTACTTGGTGTGGCCCCATTGCTCATTCCAGTGTGATTCAAATACTAAATCTCGTCTCCTATAAACTTTTTATCAGTTTTGCAGGTGACATTTGCAGAGAGACTTGTAAAGGAACAAAAATAACTTGAAATGGGTGACACATGTTTTTATACTTGCAGTACATTCTTGTGAAGAGTAAACTGGTAGAAGAAGCTGCAGCTAAGTTTGCAAACTCAAGATTTTAAAAAGAATAAATTACACAAAAATTTGACATGGAGTTGAATGAGTGTAGTGACCACATTAGCATTCTACTCAGCTTGAATAGTGATGTACTTTCAGAGACATTTGGTGTAATTTTCACATATGAAACTGATAGATATTTATAATAAGTGAAAGTCAAAATATTCATGGAATGCTTCATGTGTTCTACTAATGTCAATGTATATATGACATCATGGCTAGAAGAGCAAAGGGAGAGCAATGTTTGACTTAAGGTAGAGCCACTAAATTGCTACTACACCACTGATTTCATTGTCACAAAGGGTAGAAAATGGGAAAGACAGCAGAAATGTAGAAATTATAGGAGATGGAAGGGGGACCATGCAGTTAGAATATACAGCCAGGTAGTCCATGCAGAATCCATTTCACTCTACATAAAAGCAGAGTTATTGGAAAATTTAAGTTATTAATTTAAAAGTGGAATTTAGGCTTTTCTTGTACTACTCGTACATGGTTAGTTCATCCTTAGCAATACTTATTTATTGCTTAAGACTAATGTCTTAATGCTTCCTGCCTATGCCAGCAATATCCCACAGTTAAATTACAGAAAGTGAGTGCCAAAATGCCTGTAGCGTACTTTTCGAAAGACATTTATTTTCCCAAAAGTCTTTATTTTCCTGTGAGATATCTCAACTCTGTTCAGTTGTAGCAGAAATAGAGGGGCAAATAACTTTTTTTAAATTATATTTTAACTTTTTCTGGTTCCTAACTGTGTCTGTTTTGTTAGTTGGTTTTAATAAGGATTTGTCTGCCAGGTCACTCACCTTTGCAGTCACCAGTTCTTCATCTCCATGTCTGGAGCACGTTGCAGTAAACCAGTTCCTTTGAAACTTTGTGGAATTGACCTAATATTATCAAAGAGGTACTGTCATTGAAACATCTCCAGAGGTGTGCTAGTTTATTTGAATGGTGTGTCTTCATGACATTGTGCCATATTTATTCAATAGGGATGAATTCTAGTGCTTGGACAGGATTTAGTTTTAAACATTTTAATTAGCTGATTGGTCTGAAGTTTGAGAACTGGCACATTCATAGTGGATTTTTGCCAGTTACAATTTACATCATTTTTAAGGACTGGCTGTTGCTGAAGATGAGTCTGTCAAGTGTTAAAGATTAATACAAAAATTAATTAACTATCTGAAATTGTAAGCACTGTGAAGTGTAAAGACCATGTAAGACTAGCAACCTGCATAGCCATACCCACTAGCCTCATTATCCTTTCCTCCATGTAAGCACACTTTGTCCCCAAGTGGGCCTTGGAGATCTGTGAGATAAGAAATGTGAGCACAGCTCAACAGAAACAAAATATTAATTACAAAGCAGAAGGGCATGACTTAGGGTGCTTTGTGGGGACATGTTCCTCCCTTCTGGATGTATCATCTGTTTGTCAATTGAATGGCTTAGCTCTGACCCTTTTACCCTATTCATCATGCATTTTAAATGAATATCATGATTGGGGAATGCTGCATTCAATATATTAAGAGCTTTTCCCCTCCCTTAACATGGAAGATGAAAAGTAACACATTGTTAGGTTTTCATCTATGAATGCAGATGCATATTCTTCCTTTCTTTCACCTTCTTTCACAAAATGATTAATGTGCTTAATGTATTACAAAACTCTGTTAGTCTCTCAGATTTTATTTACTGTATCTGGTATTAAAGTTGTTGGTGCAAGGCCCACACCAAACTGCCAAGGTCTGTCTGAAGGCCATGCTTAAAGGCTTCAGAAATCAACTTAGGTTTTGATTATGGACAACTTGGAGGGCTTCCCAGAAAAGACCTGAGCAGTTGACAGTTAAGAGATGAATATTGCTTCCATTGATTTTTAAATTTGTTCCTGCAACCACTATGCACCAGCTTCTTGTGAGGGTACAGCACGAGCTAGGAGCTGAGGCAAGTCAGGAGGCAAGGGTGACCCCAGTGCAGCAGTGCCACCACTGATGGGGCACAGTTCCACAGGGTCTGAGCACAGCAGGCAGAGCTGGCTCCTGGTGGCAGGGTTTGTTGACGCTCCCAGCTAAGATGGAGCAATGAGGTTCCATCCAGGAGTTTAAGACGTGGCTGGAGACAAAGCAGCAGCATGGGTCCAAAGGCCACCCAGGAGACAGGGCCAAAGACAGAACTGGGTTCAAGTTATGCCATGTATATGAGGGATCAATCCAGGAGATGAAGCCAGAGGCAGGGCTGCAGACAGGTATACCTGCAGCACAGTTCAGGCAGAGAGCAGGGGGCCAGGCCCAGCCTTAAATCAGGGTGCAGAGGGAGTGCATGGAGGTCCACTTGAGAGTAGTCCATGTCATCAGAGGCTGATGGTGCCCTCAGGTACTGACACCTTTAGTTCCTTAATGGGATGAAAGGTTGCCTGTTCATTTCACATGAATTTTGATTATGTAACTGATACCAATAACAAAGCCTCTTTGTTTCACTGAAGAAAAAGAAAAGAGCTTTCACTCACATGTTTATTCTGGCTTCAGAAATTGTAGCCTCGCTGGATAGGCAACTCATTCCAAATGGGGTGGATAGTGGTTCACTTGTTTCCTGCTGTTAGAGACAGAGAAGTGTTTTTAGGATACAAACCTTTTGCTGTTTGTTTGTTTTGCTTTGTTTTGTTTCCCCTCTTAATTCCAACATCAGCTACAACCAGAGTGGTGAGAAGGACCTTTTCAAGAACAACTCTTGTTTTCTATTTCAGTGCCAGGACAAAATAAAGGGATAATATGACATAGCTGTTTTTGATTGAATTTCAGGTAGGGTAGATTTCACCAGTGGCAACATGAACATTCAAGCCAGCTAGAAATTTACCAAAATATGTGCAAATAAAATGAGTTGATTGAAGCTGAAGAGATTGTACCTACTCAAATCTGCAAAGTCCATCTCCTTTCTCAGCCTAATCCCAGCCTCCATTCTGGCAATGTTCTCATGGTTTGTTAAGGAAATAAGCACTTGTTGGGTTTAATCATAGTCTTCCTTATGCTTTGGGGTGGATCTCTGTTATCCTTAGTTAAAGAGGAAATTCAGGAGAGGAAACTGTTCTTCTGTTAACAAGCAGATATTGGCTGGGTTAAGTGCATCCTTGAATCTTCTATCCCTTCCACAGCTGCTAAGGTGTATGAGAAGTTTTACCTTTTCCCTTGGTGATCCCTAGAAAATCTGAGTTGTGCCCAAGTATCTTTTTTAAAAGAGCTAAGGTAACATAAATTCTGTCTCAGTATTTGGGTGAGGAAGAATGGAGAAACTCAAAGGAAATAAACTTTTTTTTCAGCTAGTATGTGCAGTATTTAAGTACCTCAATAGTAATCGGTCTTTGCTGATATTTTTTCAGGGAGATTTACACACACATATGTTTGATCTTCACTGGCTTCAGTGAGAATTTCAAGATTTATGGGACTGGCTACATTATACCCTGTGTGTTGTCTCCAGCTGTAAATGTGGTAAATTGAGTTAGTGAGATGGTGGACAGAGCCCTGGGGGACAAGATCTTGGAACAGGGTAGACTGGGGATGGGGAGGGGGGGTGTGTGTGTGTGTGACTGAAGAACTTGCGTGAGTATTTCTTACTTGGCACTTCACCATAAACCATTCTAGATTTGTTCTGTGTTTCTGTCTGGAGTTTAAGATAGAACTATCAGTGCTGTTCTGTCGTGATGACTTACAAATAAGGCTTGATCAAGAAAAAATTTTCAAAGAATGTAAGCTAAACAAGCACATGTTCCTATGTCTTGGTAGCCAGAACCATTTAGGCCTTGACTGTTTCTCAAGTATAATCAGCGTGAAAAGCATCATAAACCTGAGGTATTTTGAAAAACATGTAACAGAAAAACATAACCTTTGAGCGTGGCAGAGCATGAAAAATGTGTTTTGCCCAGCTGTTTAAAGTCTTCATGAAAATTCAAGTAAACATTGTAGTATAGCTCAATAAATGAGAGCCATCTGAGAGGATTATCAAGTGTCTTGCTTTATGAAGTTAGGATTGCAGTATATGTCTGTTAGCAGATTTGCTTGGACAGTCGGATTTTGCTATTTTTTTATTAAGTGTTTCAAGATTGGGTTATTTACAAACCAAGGCCACTTAGTTGAAACGTATTTACCTTGGTGTCATGTGCTCTTTTAAGCTGATACAAAACACAGCAAGCAGTTTGGGTCTTGCCAACATCTTAGAAATTACACCATTATACAGTATGACCCTGGTGAGGTGGAAATACTGCAAATGCTGTTAACATTTTTGTAAAAACTGTGATTCTTTCTTAAGATGTAGGGACTCTAAAAGACATCTTTCTTTCTCTGAGTTGTTAGTTCTGATTTTTAGATGAGTTTTCCAGATTATGGGTATTAGAAGTAGAGGAAAGATACTGGCTTGTCCATAAATACTGCAGAATGCACGATTTCAGCCAGTGACAGAAGAGTGACTTTCATCTGAATCATGACTAGATATTTTGAACTTGTTTTCATTTTTCTGGGCATTACCCTTACAAAAATTACTTTTTCAATCTGTTTTAATTCACAGATCTAAAAAAAATTGCCTAGTAAAGATACCGACACCTTTACAGGGAATTAAAACTTTTGAGGATTGGCTTGATTTTCTTGGTCATGTTTTCTTGGACCCCTCAGAAGTAGTCTGCTGGTTCTGGTGGAGACCCTCTGCTCTGGTGTTGTATAATTCTGCAGTTGTGCCTCTGCTGTCTCTGTGATTAAAATCCATTGAGTAGCAAATATAAAGATCATGCAGTAGTGTCAGAAAGGCCTTGTATATCACAGTCAGCACTGGGCATGTTATTGAATGACCTACAGGGTTATCCCAATGACTGGGAAACTGCCTGGAAGGGGAGGCTATCCTTAAATTGAGCAGCAGTAGAGACTGTTTGTTAACTGGTAGCAATATCCATAATTTCCCCTTTTATTTCCAGGGCTCTTTGGAAACAATCACCAGAAACCGACACTGTGCAGAGCTAAATTATTGTGTTATGGCAGGGTAGTTAAGACTGAACTGTGTAGAAAAATACCATTGAAATCTCACCATAACTACCTGCTAGCATGAAGATATAGTTTGGGTACTTGCCCCTAAATGGTGCTTAACCTCAGTTGGGCTAAGTTATTCCTCTGCTTGCCATTGATCTAGGGGACACTGTGGAATAGTTGTGGGAGTTGGCAGGGCATGGGGAAGGGCAGGAGGTTTGATTAAGGAGGATGAAGAAGAGGAAATCTAGCCTTTGAGAGAAATACTGAAGTTGTGCCTTTAGGCAGTGAGCAAAAGTTAATTGTCTTCATGTATATGGAACAGTAGTAATTCTTCTTTCTAATATTTTCTAAACTAATAGATTTGAAAAGATTACCAGCAAGTGTCCAGTAAGCCTGAATCTCTATAAAACACTGGAGAAAGGTGTATTAAGTGTATGGTGGAAACCCATCATGAAAATCTCAGTTATTCTAAAGACTGGTACTTTGTTGTGTGGAGTCAGAATTTTCTGTCATCTTTCTGATTAGTGGAGTATCAAGAGATTTCCAACATCTGCTGTTTGCATACTGCAGCTTGAATGGAAAGGGTTTGTTTACTGGCATAGACTGGAGCTAAAAAATATAATGGTTTTAGGTTATGATTCTGTGAAAATTTTTGTCAGCATTATCCATCTGCAGTTCACAAAGAGGCTTGCAGATTTGCAGTGCTGCATTGTAGCATGACATGTATGTGAGATGATTTTATTTTTTTTAATGAGGCAAAATAGAGAATTGTCTCCTCTCTTAGATGTGGAAACAGCATTTTTCAAAGGTGCTCAACTTCCATTTATCTTTCATTGATTGATTAGAACAGCAGCTCTAGTTTTATGTGTGTAATCCTTATCCCTCAGCGCCTCGTCTTTTATTCACCGCTTAGCAATAAATATCTTTGTGGCTATGTGCTTTCCTTTCTGAAAGACTTCAGTGCTTTTTTTCAGTTTTCATATTAAATAAATGAGTGAAGAATTTGTGCTTTTCTTTGTAATATAAGGTAATGTAATGTTTTTGTAATATATTTTCTAGGATTAAAAAACACTGGCCAAATCTTTGTGCCATTGTAGGACAGAAAGAATACCTATTGTGTGTACCTATTCAGAATGAGTTTTATTGTCAATTCAAAAGGAAAGTAATTTACTCTTAATAAACATTTTAAAACATTTTCTACCTTAGCTTCCAGGTGAGAACAATAGGAAATATCTTTGAGGCAGACCTTAAAGCTGGACATTCTACAAGAGCAGGTTAAATCATAGTAGGTAAACTCCAGAGCCTGGTACTTGACCCTTGTTTCTGATTTTAGTTTTTAGTTTGTTATTGTCAGGGTAAAATTTTAAGGAGGTGCTTTTTTCACTTTATAACAGAGATGGCACTTGATGAATCAGTGAGATTCAGGCCTCTTCCAGAGTGCTCTCTACTACCCTGTAACATTCCGTTGCATTAAGGTCGCCCTGTCTTACTAGAGAAGTGTTTGCTGTGCACTGTCAGCTCCTGTTATAGGAACTCCTCTAAAGATGTGTGCTAGTATGTCATCCTGTCTGAAAACCCTCTACTCCCAAACCCTGACTGGGAAAGGATACAACTTTGAGCATACCTGGGGCATTGCATCTTTGAAGAGCGGAGTATGCTGCTGTGGTAGGAAGTGCCTCCTTTCCTGCCTCTCTGCTTCTCTACAGCACTGTTTCCTGTTACCTTTTGAAGTAGAGAGCCCCTCTTGTGCCAGGCTTTCAGTTTAGCTCCTGCCCCACCCCCCAACCATTGCTACCAAAAGTGCTTACAGAGAGACAGAGCATAATCTGAGATTTATGTATTTGTTCTTTTAACATGTTAATTTTTTATTAGTGGTGCACAAGAAGGTGATTTTTCTTTGTCCCTCTGTAGATTTATTCCAGTCTCCAGATTCCAATAATAGTGTCTGAATATACATAGTTGATTTGCTCCCTGCACCGCCCCAAATGAGATCAGTTCCCTGAGTGAAGCTGCAAACCACATTAGGGCAAGAGAAGCAATTTACTGCTGCTGAATACATTTTCTGAGTGTAGTTTCTCTCATCTTGTCAGCTTGTCAGTCTAGAGGCATCCATAAACCCGTGACAGCTTCAGAAGATGAACTCTGGCAGCAGGCTGTCAGGGTGCCAGGCACTGCTGTCTGTGGGCTCCCTTTTTTCGCTCTCCCCCTTTGCCTGCCTGCTTGCTCTCCCTCTGCCATCCAGCCTCTCTCTTCTCTGCCTCCCTCTCCCTCCTCTTCCCCCACTCACTCCCCACCTCCCTCTACCTTATTGATGCGGGTTTAGGTGCTGCTGTTCTTGGTGGTGGTACCTTTTCAGTTTCCTCATTGATCTTCTTGCCACTGGAACAAAAGGAGAGCTGGCTGGCCGTGCTGCAGCACCTGCCTTTGCAGGCTGAGTAGTGACTGGGAGGAAAGTGGGGCGCTCTGCATCCTCGCCTGCCTGCGCCTGCAGTGAGCTTGTTCAGTCACTTTGCTATAAATGCCTTTGAACTGCTGCCAGATCCCATTGTCTGCCGTGCAAATGGAGCTCAACGCCCCACCATGATTAGATGCACAGTGTGTAAGAGGAGGAAGGAATGGAGCTGTTCCCACCCTGAGGAGCATCTCGAATCTGCCGTGTGCCATGAGAAGCTGAGCACTGGACCATGCTTTCCTTTGCACTGGACCATGCCTTCCTTTGTACACCATCTTCCTTACTTTCCTCTCATTGTTCCTGAGATTTCAGGGAGTGACATGGAAGCTTTTCAGAAAGGAGCTGCAAGGCAAGATAGTTTCTGGGGGGAAGGAAGCTGTGTTTTTGGACTGTTTACGTGGGACACTGCTTTGCCCACCACCTACCTGTAGCTGCAGTATGATGTAGCAGCTAGTCTTTAATGGTGCTTATGCTCAGCACTAATGTGCTCTTTTTAATAGCATGAATTTATTTACATTTTTCCATTTGCCTGTGCTTAAAATTACAGCATCCTTAGGTTCACAAAATGTGAGAGATTCTGGCAACACTGAGTAAAGGGAAGGCAGCCAGTGGTACTAATGGTTTAGCCATCTACCAACTGTGCAGCCTAGCTGCCCTTCCCCAGAAAGGCCAGCTCACTGTATGATTTTTGTGAAGACCAGCTCTCAAGCTTTCTTGCTTTTCATTTGACTCTGTGTCTTTCCTTGGGTTGCTGACTGTCTGACCCCTTTGAATAGAGTAACTGCATGTAAAGATTTCACTTTTAAAGGTAGGAATTTGAATCTTTGTGCCTATCTTCACTATTCCTTGTCTAAGTGCTACCTAGGTTGTTACAGAAAACACTGTTTTCTTTCATGCCTTGCTGTTTGACTGCTTGTTAACCAGTCATTATCTGCAAGGACAATGCTTTGAGAGGAGGATGGAGGAGCTGCTATTCAGTGACTGTATTAGGCAGTACACTAAGTGGAGTTGGCATGGCTTGTATCTCATACTGATATGCCTGCTATAGCTCCTTGCTCATTAAGCTCTTTGTTAGTTCCTTCTCCTCTGCCTCCCCCTGCTCCCCTTTTCTCTCCCCATAGAATGTCTCTGCATCTAACCTTGCTGCTGGGTTAAATTCAGGTTCTGAAATGTGCTGGAGGAGGATGAAATCTGGCCTGTGATGAACTGGTGCCTCATTAATGCACTTGAGTAGCACAGGGAAGGTGGTTGTAGCTGTGCACGCCTTTGCCTAGGCTGCTGCTCATGATGCACTATAAATAGATACTTCCTTGAACCTTCATTGTCACTTTATGTCTTGGCTACCAGACTGGTAGATGAAGAGATATCAGCAATATTGGTAATTGATGAAATCACTGTAAAGATCAGACCCATTACAGAGAACATTTAAAAAATCAGATGATGTTTTCTGGGGACTAAATCACAATTATTAGTGTTTTGTCACACAGTAATCTAAATTCTCATTTGCATCTCAAGAGTAAAGCTAGTTCTGCTTAGTTAATATTTAGCAAGATGAAAGCTTAGAAATGGAAATTTTTATAGATATTCTTTTTCCTTTAACCACAGACTAGTAAGTTATGATCCTTTGGTTAACAGTGTGTTTGATTTCCATTATCTTTTTAGTTTCTTGGGAAAAAAGATTTACTTGGAACACTGAGGGTTTTTCTGTCATTAAGAAACTTCTTGATCCTCGAGCTAACATGTAGCTGCCATTCTTCTGGTCAAGGCACATTAAACAGAATTTGGGTATTTGAAAATATTCTTTTATTAACCAGTCATGTTCATGTTGATAGTACAGATGCTTCTGAAATTTGGCCAGACACTGCAGATGTAGAAAGCAAGAGCATGGCCTGGAGCATAGACTTGAGACTTTTCACAAGGCCTCTTTCCTTAATGGTCTTTTGTTTTTCATCTTAAAGTAACAGATATAAGTTAGGTGGTTAGCCTGCATTGTAAGCAACAGTGTAGATGTAGCTCTTGCTATCTAAAACCTGCCCTCAGAAATGCAGCTATATGGAAGAGGAGACTCAGTTTTCAATTACCTTCTCTACGCTTCCCCTTCACTCCCCAAATTCAGCTCATAAAGGATGAGGAAGGGTAATGGTCTCTGTTTAAGTGATGTCATATGTTTCAGGTTAGCTAAAATTGCAGTGAATTTTTTTCCATGTTGTTTTAGGATGTGGCCTTTCCATAAACCATCCAGTTCAAGAATGGATGATTCTTGAAGAATATAAAGATAAGGTATATAGATATAGATATAAAGAAAAGGTATATTTCGATAGGAGTGCTTGACCAAAAGAGAGCCAAAGAACCCTGTTGAAGGGTTGCTGCTAACTCAAAAAATCTTGGATCTTACTTCACTGCTGGAATTGTCAGACAGCTTTCCATGTGGCTTTTCAGCTTTGATGATTTGAAGGAAATTACTAAAAAATAGAAACGATCTTTCAATATAAACTTTCTCTGTTTTTCTAAACCATTTGAAATGCTATATTGGCTGTTCACCTTAGATGAACCCTTTTTAACCCTGCTGCTGTCCTTCCTGTGCAAGAACCATGTTAGGCACAGTAAAATGCTGCAGTATGTCAAAGGTGTTTCAGGAATACAGCAGCCGTTTGCCTCAAGGCACAGTTAAGCTCACAGTGCAAGGCCCCTGTTCAGCCTGGTGTTACCACTTGGGTATATATAGACATGTCCCTGTTGTCATACCTCCTTTCACACCTGGACCTTGCTGAATTTTTCTTTCAGCAGGGTGAAGTGCCACTTGTAGAGCAGAGCTGGACAGGAGCAGGTATTAGGGTAGTTATCGCTCTGTGGGGTGCCTGTTTTCTGATGCTTCATGATGGAGTCACCTGGTGTAGTAGTAAAAGCATTCAGTTATGTTTGAAAGCTGGGAACTTTGTCTTATTCTCTGCAACATTCTAAAGAAGGTGATTTCTTAACCTTGTTTCAAAAGAGACATTTATAGTGCTCATTTGTAAAAAATGTTGGGTTGCTGGAAAATAGGAAGGGGAAGATGTAAAGAAGGAAGGTCTGCAGACTAAGCCTCCTTGCACCCATTATGATGAGCCCAGGCATGAAGTGAAAGGAAAACTCTGAGATCTTCATTATCTAATGCTCTCTTAGGGCAATAACAAACTCACTGTAGAGTCAGCAAGGCCGGCCCAGGGACTTGTGGAGAGAGAGCACACGTTGTTCTTAGAATATGGCTGGTGCTGGAATATTTCACTGCGAGTATGAAGCCATTTTTAATGCAAAATATTCCTCAAAGGAATTTGGTTTCGTAGCTTTCTATTTGAAAAGCTGTTTTCAGTCAATCTGATGCTTTCTTCCAAACAAAAGGCTGTGAAGTTAGGTGTTGTATGAACACAGTATCGTCTTGTTTTTTCATACCCCTTATATGAGCTGAGATTATGCAGAGACCCTCCTTTTTGGAACTAAAAAAACCCAAATGGAGACATTTACCTCTCTCTGCTTTAGTGTGTTGTAGCTTTTCAGCGTTTTTGTGGTGCTTAGGTACCACTCTATATTGTGTGCTTCATTTCAGAATAAGTAAATTATTTTTATACTGAAAATTCAAATGCAGAATATATTTATGTAAAGGCCAAAGAGTCTTCCTGGGGAGAGGGATGGGGAATGTGGGAGAGCACATAATACAAACCTCCAGAATCTCCCACTGATAGATTGCTTGGTTTGTATTTCTATAAGGAGCAGAGGGTAGAAGATAAAGTGTTACTTCTGAGGTGGAAGCATTCATGGCATTGATTCAGCCTGCAGATGTTACATCAGTTGGTGGACTGCTCTGTTTAGCATTGTGGGGTAAGTGGAGCTCTCCCATAAAAACAGAGGACTCATATATGTCCTCTTTATTTGTATTCTTAGCAGAGTATTTGCAGAGTCCAAAGTGATTCTTCATATAAGCGGTTTGACCTAAAATAAACTGTCTTCACCCTTTTCAATAAATTAAATGTCACTGCCTGTAGTTTAACCTCCAAGGTGGCTCTTGTTGAATGAATGTGATTCTTGTTTCAATGCAAATAACAACAGTGAAGGAAAATAAATATATGAGAGCCTGGAAAATGCAGTGGAGGGGAAGAGAATTTTCACCCCTTCCATGGAGCAGCCTTTATGTTGTCAGCAAACTAAGCTGAGTTACAGTCCTTCTGCTAATTGAGAACTCATGGAGAATTTTTGACTTTCTGTCTGTTTCAGATCTGGTTCCATGGAATGTTTGCAGTAGAGCAGCAAGTGGTGGCAATCCCACCCTTATCACTGTTTTGAAGTTTGTGTTTTACCCAGATAAGACTAGAATACCAATTCATTCTGATACATTCACAAAGTGCTGTAGAGGCATTGATGCTCAGCATCTTTGTGTAATGTGATTCCTATTTTCCGGATGGAGCTCCGGAATGTGTAACCGCATCAAGGTAAAAGTGGAGTAAAGGACTGAAGTCAACCTTACCCTTGAATCCCCTAGCATTTAGGATGATGTCTGGCTCGCTCCCAGAGAGTACATGAAGAAGTCTCACTGTCTCAAAGATTCTTTGAACCCGTTTCTGCTATTTGTGGACCAGTGCACAAAGAGAAATTTAAGATTCTAATGTCCCACCCTGTCTCATCTCCTGTGATAATGCTGCTTGTCCTTTTGTTCTTCTAACCCTGCAAGAACAGACAGAAACCAAACAGGGCACTGGAGTTTCTCTGGCAGCTCCTAATGTTGGTCTCTTGAACACAGGATCCTTGCCTGTAGCTCATCTGTGGACTCTTCCTCTCTGAATGCTTTGGGAAATTGGCATTCAGATGTGAGGACAAAAATTGGGTCCTTAGTTTATGTATCCAGGAATTAGAAAACAGTCACCCTGTCTTAACTCTGGAGGAGCTGGGGAAGAGAATGATGTTCATGTCTGCTCTCCTGGGAGGGGTGGAGTGATACTGGTGAATTTGCACAGTTCTCCATGCCCCTCTCAGGGGGAGGGAGAGGGAGGTCAGGCAGCAAAGCCGGCACCTGGCAAGCAGGGAGAAGGCGGGGTTGCATCCAGTGGCAGGCAGCTGCCTCGTGATGCTGCCTGATCATGTCAACTAAATTGGTTGGAAAAATTCAGGCAGGCAGTGGGGAATATGGGCAAAAATAAACATGAAACCACTGGGGCAGGATTCTTGCTAGAGGTACCAAGATGTCAGCAGGTCCTCTGAATGTGCTTTCTGTTAACACTTGCAATCACAGATATTCTGCAAGTCACTTAGCACTTCACAGGAGAGTGGGGACAAAGTCAAAGCATTTCAAATTACTGCAGAAAGACTAACCCAGATTCATAATGAAGACTGGATTTTACAGGCTTCATTTCTGTGTTGTATAAAAAACCAGCATGTCTTCCAAAAAAGTTTAACCTTTATATTTCTATATACCATATAGAAATATGGTAGCTATATTCTAGCTATAATTCTATATTCTATAATTCTGTATTGTATAATTCTGTATTCTAGCTACCAAATTCATTATGTGAGAGTTAAGTAGACCAAATCATTAGAGTTAAAATTAATTTCAGTATTTTACTTCTAAAATTAATGTGTAAAATTTTAAAATATGTTTATCATTATGTATATTCTAGTAACATAGCTCTTCAAAGTTGCTGTCTAGCTAAAAATTATTTATTCTTGTGTTTTGTCTGCAGTGAAGAAGGTAGGAAGCTTCAGAGTTGGGATCCAGACTGCCTTTGCTCTCTTATTTGCAGCACTATTCAGTAGAAAAAGGAGGAAAACATAACATCTGGAAGTATAGTGTTAATCTAATCTGAGGCTATGAGAAAACATGAATTATTTAGTAATAATGTTGTTGCAAAGTTGAGTTTGAATTACTTGAATGCTAAATGCAGTTGTTTTTCTCCCATCACATCCGTGCACAAGATGCAGTGTTAAGTGATCTGAAAACTATAAAGTATCTGTTACTTCAGTGAAATCAATTAGCACATTTGAACTTGGGATTTCAACATTAATGATGAAATTTCATCATTTATAAGGTTTCTTGGGATTATTCTTTAATGCAGGTAACCTAAACTGTCAGCTAGCTAATACCACTTTTGTCTCTGTGTGGGACACAGTTCACAATTGAAAGGGCAGAAAGCACTGGTGGAATGTAGTTGAGGTAACTTTACTGCCATAGTGTAGCTCTTGCCTTCCATTGCTCCAGAACACTTTGTCCTGGACAAAGGGAAGGGATGAATGCAGCGAGTACAGCGAGCATGTTAGGTTTTTCACAACCAAACCAGTAGTGCCTTTAGTCAGGATATGGATGCAGTAATGTTGCAGTGTGTCTGGAATATTGTGTGACATGGTGAATTTCAGAGGTCCAGACTGTATGAGCCCTCCTCTATCAAATGCATAAGCTGTAAACATGCTGGCCCATTTCCGGTGGAATTTGTCTTTGAAGATGAGTTGTTAAGCCTTTTAGACCATGCTTGTTTTGGTTATTAGAGAAACAATGTTTTTTTAAATGCAGGGAAGCTAGACCTAATGTCTTAGGAAAATTCTGTCTTTAGTCACTGCGTTTCTGTCTCCTTAAGCAATGTGAACTGTCATTTTCTCTTACTCCCCTCTGACACGCTGTGCATTCCTCCGATTATCTCTTCCTCCTACTCCCCTAGGGTTAGGGTTCTGAAAACCACAAAGCCCAGAGCTCTAGGCACACTGCAGCTGCAAAAGGCATGCCAAGAGGAACACAGAACTGCTAAAACATGGCTTCCTCCACAGCTTTCTCCTTGGAACCAGCCTTAGCCCAAGGCTGCTTTTATTGCTCTGCCTAGGGTTAGGGTTACACCTAGGGTTAGGGTTCTGAAAACCACAAAGCCCAGGGCTCCAGGCACACTGCAAGTACAAAAGGCATGCCAAGGGGAACACAGAATGGCCACAACATGGCTCCCTCCCCACTTTTCTGCTTGGCACCTGCCTTAGCCCATGGCTGCTTTTACTGCTCTGCCCGGTGTTAGGGTTACGCTTTGCATTTCGTTTCATGCTGCCTCCTTTTCCTGGAACAGTTTCCCAGTCTCTGCTGCCAAACCCTCCCTCCCTTTCTCTGCTCTTGTGAACCCGTTTCTTCCAGCAATCATTCCCATGTTTTTTACTTGACTAATTGTCTGTCTTTAGTAGCCTTCCTTTCTTATATCTACTGTTCTGGGTCATGTTTCTTAATGTAAGATAGTATGTGTGGCAAGATAAAGGAGTGTATTTTCCACTATTTTGAGCATTGTTTGCATTAGATCTTCATACAGTGATTAGTAATAAATTCCCCTTCTCATTTTGAGTGCAGAATTTTTCACATAGTTCGCTATTTTCTGTATGCTGTTAAAGAGCAACCACATTTTGTCTTAAAGTAGTTGCCAGGTTGTGGGGAGTAGTGTCTGTATTACAGCAAGTGCCATCAGCTAGCCTGTCTGTATAGGCAAAGTTCAGCTGTGTTGATCAAGCTGCAGGAATTGAAAGTAGGAAACACAGGGCTCTGGGCAAACCTGGTGGTGCTCAGCAGCACTCGTGTCATTGCACAGCTTCACTGCAGTGGTAATTATGCTGCCATGGCTGTTATTCCCTAGCATGGACAAGCTCACAGAGGCAAACACGAGATGGATCTGCTTACTGTTTTTAAACCATTTTTTGTCTCTTTCTTTGTGGAACAGGTCTTTCCACAAAAACAAGCACAAGACCCACCATAGCAGTAGAAATACATGTTGGTAAGTTGTTGTATGCAAGTTACAGTGCTTTCTGCAATGCATTTTACAGTCTGAATACGCTGTACCAGACTAGACCGAAAGAAATGTGCTCTCTGTCCTACTGAAGACCTCACCAGACAGGCCAACAGTGTTCTGAATGCTTCTTTTTTCTTAAGTCCTACTTCTGATATCATCTGTCCTTGTCTCTTACTGCTACATGTGAAACAGAAATAGTTTCATAATTGTTTTATCCTATAAATACTTACAAAAACTTGCAAAATGGCACAGACTTACTCCATTATTTTGACTCAAAGGTTAGACATGTTTTTTCATTGTCAGAAACTATAAGTAAACTTAATATTTAATTTCTTCATGGAAAAAAATTTTCATGCTTCAACACATAAACAGTTTCCATGTTAATAATAAAAAAATAATCCAGTTTTCAGTAATTGATTGCATTTCATTTGGCATTTTACTACTACCTGTAAATTCGGGGGAAGAGTCCCCAAGACAGCAGAGTTAATCTACAAAACCTATAACTGGGCACAGTTTTCAACACCCAGATCAGTTTTACTTCAGCTGTAGTCCAAAATAGAGATCTATATTTTGCTCAAAACTCTTGAGCTTTCCTGACAAAACTTCAGTTTTATCAGAGGGTACATTTGATTCCAAATATGGCAGCTTTTTTCCTGAGTTGTCCTGGGTGCTGTTAATTAAGATGTTAATGAGGTCCTGGACTTAATTCTGCATGAATGAATATTTTAAGGATGCAGTACTTCATAGCAGAAAAAATCCTACTTGTAAACAGTTGACTAATTAAAAATGTAAGAATATAGCACCCACTCTAGTAATTAAGTCTAGAAAATGGAAGAAAGACGAAAAGCTAGTAGCATGTAATTGCAGTGCAGTTTAAAATTACTATCTTTGAGATGTATGTCTTTTCAAAAGAGTTTCTTTTCTGTGAGTTGATTATCTGAAAACAAGGTAGAAACAAGGGGAAACAGAAGGTATGGGGTTGAAATTATTGTTGTTTGTGTAATGAGCATGGCATAGTGTAAGGTAAGGAAATAAGTGTGCACTGCCTGCGATTTTGTAACAATTACAAACACAGATGGTTTGAGAGAAAATTAAATAATTCCACATGAAGACAGGGAAGTCTAACAATAGTCACAACTTTTTATCACCCTGTTTCTCTAGCAGTCTCTGTCCTCCTGTCTCTTACACATCTTTTGTCTATGGAAAAGTAACAGTGTGTGAAGCTGCTGTGGGGTCCATCAAGGCCATAAGGACCGCACTGGGCTGGAGCTGCCTCGCCCCACCGTGCAGGGGGCTCCATCCACCCTCTGCTGGCACAGGCAGCATCCTCAGCAGCAGCACCCAAAGAGCACAGCTACAGAGGCAGGCAGTGATGGGTGCTGGGTTCAGCCTGGAGACCAGTCAGCAGGTGAGTGCACAATGATCAGTCAGATGAGCCAGGCAGAGCATACTTGTAGCACGGTTTGGGTCTGGCCTAATCTCAGGTGCAGCTCACAGCTCAGGAAGTGGAAGCTGGTCAGGGCATTCAGAGGCTGTTGGTGGGTGCAGTGCCCCCATTGAGATCTATTTCTGCCATAATGCTTGTGAAAAAGCAAATAATGACTTTTCATTGCCCAGATGGCCATGAAGGCTTGGAGAGGGCAGTAAAGCACTTTGGATTTGCTCCCGTCTTGTAAAAACCAGGCTTCCAAACCATTGTCTCACCCAGCCTGGGTAATCTTCAAAGACCGCAATTCATGCCTTTTGCACTCATTTTACTTTTCTTCCCATTATTTGTTTTTACTGTTTTTGCCTGGCCAGATTTATCGTTTGTTTATATCACTTTTGGCGCTCTCTTCTTTTTTTTTTTCCCCTTCTTCTTTTTTTTTTTTTTTTTTTTCTTTTTAACAGGAGTTTGCATTGTGTTAAGAGCTGTCTTGCAATGTTTTCTGAGTCCAGGAGACTTACTTATTTCAATCACACTAAGAGAACTGGATAATTGCAAAGGCTGGGAGATATGCCATGAACATTACGCTGGGTGGAGATCTTGTGAGTAGAACATCTCAGGTGAAGGCAGGTAGGAGGGCACTGCTGTACACAGCTGGGGAACATGTTCTTTTATGAGCCCAGCAGATTCTGACCCTGAGTTTTAGTGCAAATACGGCAGAACAGGTGAGCACAAGAGCGCAAGAGCTTTCCTGAGATTTTAAGATTTGATAGTGCATACTTAGAGTTTTCTTCTGGTGTCAGTTTGGATAAACTTTCAGTGTCATGGTATTAAACCTGTTCCCTAATGTCATACGTTCCTAGATAAAACGTGATTGTAAAAGATTATCTCCTATGTGTTATGTGACAGGAGGAAGCAACTGAATATAGAAGATCAGCCTCTTGTTAATTAAGTTGAAATTTTCTAAGTCCTCATAGGAAGAATGGTTAGGCTGCTTTCATAACAATTACAGATAAACTTTCATAATATACATTCTATATTAAGACACTTTGACTCTGACACTGCATTTTCTTGGTTTTGCCAGTTTGACTGTATTTCCCCACTTGATTAAGTTACTTAGGAGAAATCACCAGAGAAGACGTTTTGCTTTCTGCAGCAGAATAGTTGATCTGAATTGTGATAAGCAAGGAGCACGAGAGAATGGAAATGTGATGCTTGTCCATATCTAATGCGGAAGGAACTGCATCTATTTCCTGTTCCCACAGCTAAGCTGGAGATGTTCTGCCATGATAGAGCATACGTGTTGATTCCTGATGAAAGCAGGAGGCTGAAGATGATGTATTCCTTCCCTTTGGGGTGACTGAAGAATTTACTTTCCACCTGGGGGGGATTGTAGAGCAGCTTGGACTGCCTTTGTGTTGCAATGCTCTAGCCTGCACGTTCTCTGGCTCTCTGTCCCACAGCTCTGCGTGTCTGGTGCTGCTGTCTCATTATCCCCTGTTGTGGGAAAAGGGTTAGGGTCAGAGTGGGCACAGACTTATGTGTCAGGAAAGGCACAAAACAGAAGGAAAGGTATGGCCAGAATGAAACTGCTGTTCTCGTGGCCTGATCCCTAGACTTGAAAGGGTCAGTACCACATGAAATGAAGCAATGGATACTTCCCTTTAGTTATCTCTGAGGAAAGTGTCTCCTTTCTCTCCGGTGATCAGTTGCATTACAGAGACCTGTGCATTCCCAGAGCAGTTACATTCCCTTAGCTGGTGGAAAGCTCTGACTTGTGTGAGCACTTCTACTGCTACAGTACCTGTAGTCTTTCCTTTTTGTTTCAGTCGAGGTGTGCTGCTGCCAAGCTACATATTATTTTTATCAAGCAGCATCAGTGACTGCTGAAGGCTGAAATTTTATTTATTTGTTTTTTTAACAGTTCTTCAGGTTCCTTATTTGCAGATCCGCTCTTTAAGCAGGCTGAAAATACAAGACAACAAACTGTTTTCCTTTCCCAAACTTGTCCTGTGCTGAGGCTGTGGAACTTGTTGAGGCATGTGGTTCTGACATTTAACTTGAGGGAATACCCCAGTGTAAAAGTCTGAAATTCCCTTGCTTTGGAAAATGAGGTCAGTTGTAATGACCCTAAGCAGTGAGTGTATTATGATGGGGAGAAGGCAGGGAGCTGAAAATGAGATTTCCTGGAAGCTGTCACGAGGAAGACCTTTTTGTTTTCGGGGGAAGGGACTGGTTGCTAACAGGCAGTGCTGGGCCTTGCCTCTGTCACGGGCATGTGAAGGAGTAAACCTATTGTTTATTTCTTTTTGTAATATAAAAGAGCAAGGGAACAAAGATCTGCTTCAAACAAAGGTATCTATTATGTACCCAAACACCAAGAACCTCGCAGGAGTCCTGGGATCTCTGTGCAGCCCTCTGCAAAGCTCGCCTGGAGCTGGTCCCTCCAAGATCTCTGCCTTCATGTTGTCTTCAGACTTCATTGCTTTGGCACAAGGGTAAATTCCCAGCTGCAGTTGGGTTTCCACCAGGCTGGGATGAGAGGAGTGCATGCAGATCTGTTTAGCATGGACTGCAGTTTGTTGCTCTTGCAGAAGGTGTGAAGATACTTACCTGTCTAGGGGTGATAATAAAAGAATTAAAATAATTATTACTTCATCACACAGGTCTTCTCCTTTTACATCAGACTGGCACATTTCAAGCCTGCTGGCCAGCTGGCAGCTTTCTGGCTCAGCACAAGTCTGTACTGAGAGGCTTTTCCCTGCATGGGGGCTTGCCCAAGCAAAACACAGAGCTGGCTGGAGACTGCAGCCCTGTCTGTCAGAGCAGCATCGGCACCATTAGTGTTTCTTGCGTCTTTGATCTGAATTTTGTATTCCTTAGGCAGTCTCTCATGGCAGGATTTGACTGGCAGTGCATGTTAGCTGAAACACATGGCCAGAGCCCAAAAATGAGCATGGCAATTTCATTGCAATGTGGCTGTAATTTTCACAATATTTTTTTACCCAATATGTGAAATACAAGCAGCATTCATTCTTCTGAGCTTTCTACTAATTCTTTTGCTGTGTGGCTTGCTGTGTTTTGCTGACACTACTTACCAGGTTCCCTATCTTTGTGAGAGAGGGGCTCTACCTGGAGGTCCGGCATACAGATACCACCACGGACAAAGAGAGGGGCTGTGGTGTCTCAGAATGGAGCAGACTAATGAGGAATTTTGTGTCTTGATGACACCATTAAAGTGGAATGGGTCGGAAAATCGATCAGATTCCTTCTCTGATTACTGTGTAACTCAATTACTGCAGTCTCCCTGGGGCCCAAGGCAACAACCATCTCACAGGAAGTGCAGAAGAAAGGCCTCTGAAATAGAGCTATTGTGGACAAAGGCAAGATCTTGCTGCTGTGCATTCCAGACAGAGAGATTATATTCTGAATAATGAAAAGGGCTGGGGAAATGTACTGGTGACACTGGGGTTTGGGTGGTAAGGCCTTCTGTAGCTCAGCTAAGAATGCACTGACAGTTCTTGATAAAGGTGTCAGATGATATCCAGTGTCTTCCATGTGCCTTAGCATGAATGTACCAGAAGCTCCAAATACTCATATTCTGGTCAGTGGTTTTGGGTAAGTGCTGGTATTGAGCATTTGTACTGATCTCCCACAGTCATTTCCAAGCACTGGAAATATCTGGAGATCAGATGTTAAAACCACTGGGTTGGGGTTGTTATCTTGATTTCATATCACATCAGTTGCTATGTGGTTTAGCAGGCGATAATTCAAAAAGCAGCTTATGTTTCACATTTACACTGTATATCATTAGGAAACAGAACATTTAAGTTTGATGAAGCCTTTGTCTTAATGCTGGTGATCTGTGGGACATCTGACCTTACAGCTGATGCTCTCTGATCTAGCTTTTCTGGCAGGATGGGTGCCTGCTGAGCCTGCGTCCTCGGACCTCTGAACATTCTTGCTGTGCATTCTGACTGCCACCTCCCTCAATTCACACTGAGGCAGTCCTGGCAGGAGTTCAGAGTGGACCTCAGTTTATCTAGAAACCTGGTTTTTTTTGTGGTGTTAGATTCCCAGGAGTTGGATGTCAAAAGAGGACACAGGTATTTTCTTTTCCTTTAAGAGGGAATAATTTTCACTGTAATTCTTTTTTTTCTTTTCTTTCTCCAGTATAGATATTTCTCAGCTTTTTGGGTATGACTGGTTTCTGACAGTTCTCTCACCTTGTAACGTAAATTTTGTGCAGTGTATTTGTTTGTTGCTTTTTTTCTCTCTTTTAGTTTGAACCTAAACCATCTGATGCAGTCCCCAAAGAAAGAAATGCATCCCGTGCCAGCTGGCGTGCCCTCTGGCTGTGAAGCCTTGTTAAAGAGATCGGAGCTGACAGATTCTTGAGCAGCAATCTGATACAGGCCTTTTTTTTTTTTTTTTTTTTTTTAATTTGCTTTTTTGAGCTCACCCTTGTAACAAGTGGGGACTTGTTTGGGAGCTTCGCTGGAGGCTTGAATGGAATCATTGTTATCAAAACACTGCTGTGATTCAGAAGTGCCCAGCAAAAGGGGTTCTTCTCCCTGGTGCCCCTCAGCTGGGCACTGCAGGTGTGGCAGCCTAGCTTAAACTCAGTTTCATTCTTACTCTATGGAATAATCCAGTTATCCTGTGATTTTCATCTTTAAACTGATAACTGGGAAACTGAAGCTACAGTTCTTTACAAAGCAGAGTCAGTTCAAAAGTTAAAATTAAATTGAGAGATGAATGAGTCCAGCCAGGGAAGAGAAGTGTTTTCCATGTTGATGCTTTGGGAATAGAGTTGTGAAAGTAGAACCTTGCCAAGCTTTTGCATAAATCAACATCTTCATGATTTTCTTACCATTACCCTGGTGTTTAGATTACAAATTCTACCCCAGAAACACTTGCTTGGAAATTCATAGAAGTAACACTTAGGCTCCTGAGTTCCTCTTTACATTATTTTCTCCTGCAAAAGCAACTTTGTGTTTAATACATGTTAACATAGTGAATCTTTAAATCCAAAATAGTTTTTATGTTTCTGTTTTATTCGGTGGGATTGAAAAGCAAAAGGAAGTGAGTTATTTGGGAAGGCAATAAATTCTCAGGCTTCTCCATCAAAATTGACTATTATTGGAATCTGAGTGGAGTGTTCAGCATGAATTTGTTGCACAGGAGTAGAATGAAGATCACTTCTCATACATGCAGCATTGTGATATGCATGGAGCCGTGTTTACTCTGTCTTACAAGGAATTCACCTCATAAAAAAGCTACAGCATTCTTTGTATGTTTCTCTTTTACCTCTCTCTGCCCTGCTGAATTCTGCCTCTGCCGGCTTCTGCTGTAATGCCAAGCAGGAAGGTGGTAACATTGGAGTCTTCCCATTGGAGTCAGTGAGATGGGAAGGGCTTGTTGTGGAGGTGGAAAGGCTGTTTTCCTGGCTGCTTTTGGAAGGTGGCACATGTTTTGGGGTACTATGCTGATACACTTGAATTCCTGGTGTATTACAAGACTGAACTGGACTTGAGAAGTCATGTTCTGTGCTCTGTCTAGGGAATCATATTCAAAATCAGTAGCAAGAAAAAGAAAAAACTATACAAGTTCTGGTTTTTACATCTTCACATAGTTATTTCTCACTTTCTCTCCCCTGTCCTTTTTCCAGTAAATAGTTAACAGTATGTAGAGACAAAACTGAAAGATGGTAAGTTGTCTGTGATGAAGAAAACACAGCTTATTGTTGCTGACTGAGCTTGATTTCCAAAGCCAGCTCTGTCATTACAGAGGGCCATTTGGGAATGGAGACCCCAATCCATTTGGAATCTTGGGAGCAGGGATAATTCTACCAAAAATCCTGATCCATCTGCTGTGTTGCAACCTTCAGTAAGTTTTGCTGTGTCTCAGTTTCTCCAGTGGAAAACTTTTGTGTGGCATACTTTATATTGATAGTCTACAGCTATTCCGAAAACCTCATCAGGGCTAAGGTTTCATTGTGCACTACACAAACCAGTCCCTGCTCTGCTGAGCTTATAGCAGAGGTGTTGTTTGAGGTAATAATGATTATCATAAGGCTTGTATAAAGAGCACTCTGACTCTCTTCCATCTGCTGTCATAAAGTTAGCAGTATTATATCTCTTCATGTGAAATCTGTTTGTGGTTTTGGTCTCTGCTTCACGCTGCACCAACAGTTTGGAAAACAGCCTGGTGGGAGTCTTTAGAGTGGGACTTTTGGTCTCATCTATGAACTGATCTTTTCCCTGACTCAGAAGGACTTTTTTCTGTCTAGCGATACACATTACAAAATAAGCATCTGTCTCACAAGTAGTTCCTTTTCTGGTGGAGCTGGTTGTTAGAAACCCCTGGCTTTACTATATAAGAAACTTATGTATGGCTTAAACTCATAGACAAACTAGCCCTCTCATATTCTTTGTTATATCAGAATGGTAGTAACAGAAAAGCTAAAAAATGGGAGGAATGGAGAAAGGATGAAGATCTCTTTTAGTAATATTATTTACTATTGCTTTCTGGTGCCTCCTGGTGTTGCAAGCTGTGCCAGTTGAGCTAGAGGGCCTGTATGTGGTGGAGCACATCTGCAGGAGTTGGGGGGTGACTAAAAAAGCATTTTAAAGAAAAAAGGTGGTTTAATTTTCACAGGGAAGTCATCATGAGCGTGACTGATTTGGTGAGCAACATCTGGTATTGAGGGTTCTCTTGCATTGCTCTGGGAGAGGCAGCAGGTGTGCCCCAAAAATGTGCTTGTATCCCAGGAAGGGCACCAGGGTATTGCTATGGGTAAGTCACACTGCTGGTGGGGGAGAGAAGACTCCACTATGAGTTTTACTTTATTTTTAAACAAAGGAGAAATTTAGCTCTTTCCCTGGTGTTTGTTTTGGATTATTTGTTATTTGTTGGCTTTGTTAGGCACTTTTCCTGGAAAAATAGCAACATATGGTGAAATAGTCTGCTGCCATGAACACAAAGCAGGAGGTGAGAGAGCTTTGTAACAAGAGGCTTTCATGTATTTGAGACTAACCCAAATTTATGTTGTGCTGTTGGTGATTTAAAACTGGCTTCATGTTCTTCAGTGGCATATGAGAGAAGGCGATGAAGGTTTCAGGAGATGTTTCATCTCCGACTGCCACTGAATCAGTTGGCAACCTTTAAGTGTGCAGTGTGTGGGAGCCTGTGTCCCCTCCCCTCTGTGCTGCCTGAGGGATGATACCTCTCCAGTGCTGTATTTTGTGACCTCTGGAGGAAAGTGAGCTCCCAGGGCATATAGGGACAGCCTTGCAGAAAGCGCACTCTCCTTCTCTTGTTAGCTTTGAAATATAGGCCAGAATAAAAGGGTTTCGTGTTTTCTGTTCAGTGGCTTGCAGAGGGCTGGGGGAAGGCCAGGTACTTGGCTCTGTTCACTGCAGTGTGTGAGAATCTCACCCAAGGTGAATGTTGAGTTGCTGTGCACTGTCAGGACCTTTCTTCCGAAGGCCGTTCGGTTGTTCTGTCAAGCTCCCACCTAAATGGGATGCGGCACTTCCCAGGGATCAAACCTGCTGATGGGCGAGTGAAGCTGCCCTATCACCCTTTAGTCCTGCCATTTCATCTTGAGCCCGTTAAATGCTGGAGTCATACTGAGAATTGACTTTTTCTTTTTTAAATTGCAGGATGCAAAGAGAAGGTGCCATCATGTGAATGTGAAACACCTAAATGAGAAACAGGACACATGGGAAGGCTGAGCTGAAACTGCTTGTGCACAGAATGACAGACTGATTTGCTACTGGAGACGAGATTGTGGAAACCTTGTTCTTCCAGAGACTTCTGAGAGGAGAGGAGCCTGAGGAAGCACACAAAAGAGCAATGGGAATTGAGGGCCATGGTTACCTGAGATAAATGGCAGATCTCTGGGAGTGTCGCCTTGTAGCTGTTTGCTTTAGCTTTTTCTCTCTCTGCAGCTGCACTTTCTTTTTTGTGAGCTGCTTCTGGGCGCTGCCACGGCGCCACTGGAGATTCCAAGCGCGCCGTGGGTACGGAGCGTGAGGAGGGGGTGAGCCGCCCGCCTCACCATGATTCAGCTGTGGAAAGTGGTGCGGCACGTGCGACAGCTGGAGCTCCACAGATTGATCCTGCTGCTCATTGCCTTCAGCCTGATCTCCATGTGCATCCTGGCTTATTACGTCACTAACAGTCCCAAAATCAAGGAGCCGCCACCCCTGCCCTTCAGTGACTGCAGCAGCCAGCACCGCATCTTGATCCCGCCACAAGCCAGCTGGAGGCTCACAAAGTCCGTGGACACCTCGCGCACAGATCCCGTGGTGCTCGTCTTTGTGGAAAGCATTTACTCCCAGCTTGGGCAGGAAATAGTGGCCATCCTGGAATCCAGCCGGTTCAAATACAGGACAGAGATCGCCCCTGGCAAAGGGGACATGCCCACACTGACAGACAAAGATAGAGGACGCTATGCTCTAATTATCTATGAGAACATCCTTAAATATGTGAATCTAGACGCTTGGAACCGAGAGCTGCTAGACAAATACTGTGTAGAGTATGGAGTGGGAATTATAGGCTTTTTCAAAGCTAATGAGAACAGCCTGCTCAGCGCACAGCTCAAGGGTTTCCCACTTTTCCTACATTCCAACTTGGGGCTGCGGGACTATCACATCAATCCTAGTGCTCCCCTGCTCTATGTCACCAGGGCTAATGAAGTGGAGCAGGGTCCTCTGCCTGGTGATGACTGGACTGTGTTTCAGTCAAACCACAGCACCTATGAGCCAGTGCTGTTGGCCAGCACGAAATCCTCAGAGTCCATTCCTCACCTGGCCACTCACAAAGCATTGCATGCCACAGTGATGCAGGACCTGGGTCTGCATGATGGGATCCAGCGGGTTCTCTTCGGCAATAACCTTAATTTTTGGCTGCACAAACTCATTTTTGTGGATGCCATTGCCTACTTGACTGGCAAACGCCTCTGTCTGACGCTTGATCGCTATATCCTTGTTGACATCGATGATATATTTGTGGGAAAAGAGGGCACTCGCATGAAAGTGTCTGATGTAGAGGTAAAATCCTAGAGTAGATACCTCCAGAAGTTCTAGACTGATTTCTGGTGTGTGTGGTGTACTGAGAAAGTCAAGATGGCATTCAGTTTGAGGGAAAGCATTGATTGCTGCTGTCGTACTCATCTTATACAGAGAATTAGCCTGCAAAGATGCTGAGGCACCGTGTGTGATGCTCTCAACAGTTTTGCAGGTTTAAATGGGGCACTTTAGGAGTTGGCCTCTCTAGTTTAAGAGGAAGATGCCTGTGGTGGTCTATCCTGTTTCCTCTTTGATGTAAGGAACAAGTATATGCAGGTTTCCTATGCAAACCTATTTGTAGCTGTAAACTCTGCTGTTCAAAAGGAAAAAGCAAGTTGTGTTAGAACAGAAGAACGTATTTATTATTATTTGTGATATGTACAGGCTGTATATATATATATTGTATGAGTGTAGGCCAGTCCATGCAGTGTAAACTCATACAGTCTGTATTTTAGTTATCTAGCTTTTCAACACGCAACTAAGTTGGGAAAGGAAGGGTTTTCTCTTACCCTTTGCACCCTCCTCATGTCTGCCACCAGCAACTCTTATCCCTGAGGGAATATCAACAAATTCACCAGAGAAACATGGTCAGACCGAGCCTTCATGAGAACCATCTCTGTGGCCTCACGATTGAAAAAGAGACATGCCAGCTCTGTGGTTTGCTTCCTTGGCAGTTCCTGGAATAATACAGTGACCTATTAGGAAAGGTTATGGGTAAGAAAGAGTTTTTCTGGAGGCGAGGGAACTGAGATAGGCAAAGATAAAAATAAGTAGGAAAAAGGCAACAAACTTAAGTGCTCCTTCTGATTCTCTGTGTCCTTGAAAGTAATGATGAAGTGTTCTGTTAAGCCTGTGATCCATGTGTGTGTGATGCTTCATGGAGCCAAGGACTCCCGTGTGTATCTTCCCCATCAGTTGTAGTTTGTAGCCATTGAGGGAGGTGCACTGTTTCTTTCTCAGGTGTGCTGAGGTTGTCCATAGGTACATACTCTGCATTCCCATTCACCACTTGCCCTCAGGTGAGTCCTGAATGGCACCAGCCATGATGGGGTAAGCTTATGACAGCAACTGCTTTAGCATGTTTCTAAAACAACTTCAAGGTGAAGCACCCTTTAAACTTATATTGAAGGCACAAAATAATTGAGGCAGGTGTAAGAAGAATACTGTTGTACAGGTTTGGCCCCTTACCCAAACCTTGTCTGTTGCATGTTCCCAGGAGCCCTCTTCCACCTCCCTAGGAGTCTTACCACCTTTTCTACATGTTTTGTGCATCTATGCATCATATGTCTTAGTTCATCTCCAAGGTTTTAGGACTTCAAGATGTTATGTTTTGTATGTAGTATTTATGTAAGGAAAATGCTAAAATTTTCTTCATTTCACTTCAGTGTCCCTGTGCTTTGAAGTGCTGAAATGTTCTGAAAGAGAATTTTTTTTTCTTGCTTTCCTTTTGTGAAGGATCACAATCTTCTCTTGATCCTAAGAAGGCCCTACACCCACTAGTCCAAACCAGCAGAGATTCAGAGATTCTCACCTCCTGTGGTGATTATGCAGGTTACAGACCCATGTGGGAAGGCAGGATAGGTGGCCAAAGCTCTTGGGACCAAAGGCTGCTCTAGTGATGTTAAAAACAAACCCAGACAAGATTATTCCAAAAGATGCTTTGTTTGGGTTTTAACAGGGTGAAATGGAGGAATAATCTGTGATCAGTAAGCAGAGAATCTCAGGCAAAGCAGATAAAACCCAGATTTATCCATTTAAAATAAGCTCTCTGATTGCAAAGCCACGTGAGGTTAATGAATTTTTATTTTTTAAAAGCGAGAAATAACTACATGGATTTGTTGATAGTCTCTTACCATGGGGAGAGAAAGGGTTATAATAGTAGCAGAACAGCTGGCATTTTCTTTGGCCTTTTATATGAAAGCTCTGTTTCAGGGCTGATATCTCAACACACAGCTCCTTATCTCAAAGCTTAGATTACAGTGGTCAGGGTAGTGGTTTGAAGACTGGATGTTGTGTGAAGGTATAAAATTGGCTGTGCTGTCCCAGTGAGCCTCTTTGCCATATGCAGGTCCACATTCAGAGACCTTCCCAGACAAAATGACTACTAAAAGAAAGCACTGAATAAAATTTGATCAAATGCATGCCCATAGTACATGTCTTACACAAGAGAAATGTTTTTATTTGTGATGCTTAAAGGAGAGCTGAATAGCTTTCTTCTTTAACAAGAAAAAAAGGAATTGCTTGCTTTTACTTTAAAGATGATAACCCTTGAGTTCCTGTTTCTGCTGAAACGCTGCAGCAGGAGCTTGCAGACCTCAATAGAAGTGGAACAGTTGGAAGTTGCACAAAGAAAATGTTTTTCCTTTGTAGAGTTTACCAGAGATTTGAGCTGCGCATAATTAACAAAACTAAATCTCAGAGAATCCCTTCTCTTCTCAATTTATTTCACATTCAGTCTGTTCTAAAATCATAATCCTTGGAATTTACCAAACCTCCATGGAACTGGCCCACAAAGACAAGCCGTTTCTAATGCAAAAGGATCTGGCTTTTGTGATCCTTTCTGGTCATCTTTAGGTATGAGGAAAGAAGATTAAGTAGATGAGTTTTTGCCTCTTTTGCTGGTAATCTCTGCAAGGGCATAAATAGTGTACAATCATTGCAAGTGAGTCTGAGAGCAAGCTAAGTGAAAACCAAGGACAGTAATTTCATTTTGGATTATGAATGGTGAGGGTGCAGAAGAGAGAACCTAGTGAGGGTGACTGTCAGCCAGCTCTTGCCTTTCTAAATCTTAGAGAACGATCTTACCTGCAATTGAAGTACTCAGCAATTTTTAACTCCCTGATTCTAAGACTGCAGGGGAGGTAGACATACCAGTACCATGAGAGCTTTCTTTTTTGCCAGTGTTGTTTTGAGCTCTGCCAGTGCTGCTGCTGGCTGGTAAGAAAACTGGAGGAATTCCTCTCAAGAGCACACTGCCTGGGGCAATATCTGCCAAGATGGTGTTTCTGCCACATGTTCCTAGTATGATTTGCATGAGCATTGAGAAGAGACTGCAAAAGCACTCAGGTTTCTTCCCCTATTTTTTTATTATCTCTTTCTCTTCATTTGCCCATGTATTGTTTTCTTAGAGTCATGTTTTCTTCTTTTCTGAGCATCTGACTCTCAGTCTTATTTCCCCATTTTCTTTTGCCTCTTGTTAGAGGGAGCTGAGATGAGTAACAGTTATGGTTTGTGTAGAACAAGTAAATTCTCTGCAAACACTTCTGGAAGTTAAAAATTTCTTAGTTTAAAAAGCAGAGTTGCATTAAGATTTAGCCCTGTATTACTCCAATGCCAAGGACAACCTGTTATCTTAGAAAAGGATTTGGCCCTAAAGAAGCTCCCAATACAGAGTGCTGTGACTTTCCGTGATTTCTTCCTCACTCCTAGAATGAGGAGAGATTTTATTTTCCCTCGATGACATCAAGAGCTTGTAGTGACTGTTGAGGAAATCTTTGCAGATCTGTCAGTTAGATACAGATTTTTAATGTACTGCAACAAAAGGCACAATTTTAAATGGTTTTCCCCTAACATTTGCTTAAAAGTAAATATTTATTGTTATTTGATATTATTAAAAAGCCTTTTTTAAAATGATGGGTATTGAACATCAGAGCGAAGCTTAGACATTTTTACCATTGTGTCTAGAAATGTGCCTTGCAATGTGGTTTTCTGTCACTTGGGCTTGCAGCATGGCTGCCACAGTTAAGTACTAAAGGCCTCCAAAAATACAGGTTGTGCATGGCAGTGCCTTGCTGGGGTGGGCCTTACAGAGCTTTAGCAGGGAGCACAGCTGGGGCAGGGGCCATTCTGGCTAGTTAGTAGGCAAGCTTGTATCTTGGAAGGCTTTTTGAAATAAAAGATAACAATAAAATACAGATAAAAAGAGATACTTGGATGGATGGATGGATGGAGGGGCAGTTTTCTAGGGGACTAAAGTCTGCCTTTTAGAGGTGAGAGATAGCTTAAATTCTAGCAGTCTCTCATACAATGTGAGCAACTGAGCTTCTTAAATATGCAAATGAAGATCTGTTCACATCTGGCTGGCTGTTTTCTCTCTTAAGGGGTAGCCTGCTCCACAACTCTTGATTGCCTTTTGCTTGAGTCTGTTGAGAGTCTATGAGAGCATATTATGGATACAAAAGAAGTACTACTTGAATCACCTGTTAGATATGGTTAGTACTATCATATTCATCTTACTTTATGAAAGAGAGTGCAGAGAGAAGTGCCATCTTCCAGCCTGTTCCCACACCTGCATTATTGCACCTTACTACAGCTTACAGACCTCTTGGAACCAATGGATCCCTGGACCAGTGAAACCAGGGAACATGGAATGCATGATGTGTTGAAACAAATGTTCACATATTGGCACCTTAGTCTCCTTTTTCCTGTTCAGGGGAAAGACATTTCTTCAAACCTGTGCTGTGCCATCTTATGGCTGTGACTGTGACAAGGAGCCAGCATCAGCAGAGGGATGGCACGCGATTAACAATAAACTTGCCAGAAAGCAGGACTCCATAGGACTCCATAGTCTCTGAATTTCTGGGGCCCCTATATTTCCTCCCTGTTCCCTCCCCAGACACAAAGGATTGCAGCCTGCTGGAGCAGGGCTTTTTGGGATTTATTCTCAGACAGATGTGTTGTCATAGTAACCCCTTTAAATCTCTTTCTGTGCAGAGGAATGCTAAGCCTCTTAACCACTGTCTTTCCTCCCACCACTTTCCTACTCAAGTTTGGGGAACTGGATGCCTTTCAGGGCAGCAGAGGGAAATGTTGGGGCTTGGGACAGCTCTGGAGAAAGAAAAGAAAGTGGCACTTTCCTGTCTGAATTACTGGGTGATGTGTTCAAGGTGCTGGTCCCAAATTTGAAATGATCTTGTAAACCATCATCTGGACAGAGAGATGTTTTTCCAAGGAGAGATGCACAGCTCTTAGTCTGTGCTCCCTGATGTGTGGGGTGAGTCCCAGTGTCTTGCTGGGCTACATAAAGGGAACTTGACCTCCCATTGCCTGTTCTGGGTCTTGTACTGCAAAGTAGGCTTCAGCCATTGGTTTTGCTGGCATGTCACTTTTTAAAAGCACTGCTTGTATCTGTGATAGGTTCTGGAGATGTCACATGCCTTGCATTTATCAAATTACTGTTCTTGGGTGGGGACTGAGGTAAAGATGTGGTAGGCAAGTGGGCATGGAAAAGCTGAAATCTTTGATATTTGTCCCGGGCTGCATTTGGTGTCAGTGTTGTGTGGATGTGGGAATGAGGAACAGGCAGTGAAGTGTGTCTGTAGGGGAAAGTCTGAAAACTTGGTTCCCTCATAGACAAGCATTGAGAGTGTCTTGTAACACTGCACATGTAATCTGTCTTCCCATCCTGCCGTGGTAATGGACTGCCTGCCTTGAGTGTAAAACCACTCAGCATATGTTTGAGGTGAATAGGTGATTGAAGTGAATTATAGAAGCCATTTTTAAATTAATGTGATGACCAGTGTTTGGTTAACACTAGTTTGATATATCAGTGGCAGCAGCGATTTGTCAGGTTTTCCATAAGAAGTTGGTGTCAAGGCACCTCCATGGAATGAGAGTCTGCCTTTGTGAGTGCACGTTCACCACTGAGGGAGTGTGAGCCATGGGAGGGCACCTTGTGGTGCTGTTTTGTGCTCCTTGGGCTGAGGGAAGAGCACCTGATGCAGGAAGATCTGTCCATCTTCCCTACACGGTTTGGTAGGTCTGTGTGCTTTCCCCAGAGTTATGTTCCATGTTTCCTGTGTGATTACATCCAACCAAAGTCTGCTGTTGCGAGGTCATCACCTTCACCTTGGTGCAGCCACAGATCCATTGCTTTCTGAGAAAAGCTATTAAAATCTAAATAGCCCAGACAAGGACCGAGTCTGTCACCTGCCAACAGCCTTCCTGCCATCCCCTTTGGGAATTCTCCCACAGAGAGATGCACCAGTGACATTTCCCCAAAGCACGCAGGTAGCAGCAGAGTGTTCATCTCACAGCTGCTCTCTTTTTATTGTTTTCCAGCAGAAGAAATTTGACTAGAATTAATTTGTGTCCTACTTGTCTGTGACACACTGAGCCTCTGGGGTTTGGTTTTTGGTTTGGTTTTTTTCTGTCAAGGCTGTGTGCTGTCTTACTCTGTACCCTGCTGGCCCCTGAGGTTCGTGGCACAAGGCACCTTCCCTTTGGTTAAAAAAATTACTTGGGACATTTAAAGTAATCACAAGTGAGCACAAGAGGATCTGTAGGAGATGTGAGGATTGTGAATGTTGGTTTCCCAGATTTTCTTCCCAGAATCCAGGAAACTTTTTCTGCTACAAAATTTTTCAATGGAACACAAAGTCAGGGAAACCTCTCTGCTGTGGCAGGACTCCACCTTTCCTCTCTAAATAAAACCCCCCTCCCTTTGGATCACTTAGTTACTGTTAATGATATTGACTTACTTTCCTTCATCTGTGTACCATAGGCTGCCCCATCCTCCTTTTCACTAGCACATAGACTGAGAAGGGACAGAGTTTCATTAGCCAAGTCCCAGCCAACATGGGTGAGGAAGGGAGCATTGAGGTTGAACCTGTAAAGTGTAAAGAAGCTATTGCTTTCAAGTGAGATTTATTGTCCTTTTGCCTTAGGACAGACACTCTAGATCCCTCACATTGAAGTGGAGAGCATGATCTGACCGTGGTTTTAAAGAGGCATCATTTAGTACAGCAGAACTACTTCAAGTAAAGGCTCTGTATGAGGAGCACTTATCTACTCTGCTCCACTGCAAGGGAAACAATGCCTAAGCCCCATCATCTGTAATGCCTCTTCAGACTCAACTGGGCACAGTAGAACACAAAGACATGTTACAGAGGAAAAAATATGAATATGAACATTTTCTTTTTCCTTTTGTTCAAACAGGCTTTACTGAGCACTCAGAGTAAGCTGAGAACTTTAGTCCCAAATTTCACCTTCAACCTGGGCTTCTCAGGGAAATTCTACCACACAGGTAAGCCCCTGACACTCCTTTGTCTCAGCACCTGCATACAGCCCCCACCTTGGGGTGTGTGTCCTGTGTAATGCAGTAGAGAGAGCATGACTGTTGGGAGGGGATTAGCCACTGCTTTTAAACATTGAGCCCCTCTTCTAGCCTTTTGATTTTGCACTTCCTTTTCTGCTTTCTGTAGGTACAGATGAGGAAGATGAAGGGGATGACATGCTGCTCAAGCACAGGAAAGAGTTCTGGTGGTTCCCTCACATGTGGAGTCACATGCAGCCTCATCTTTTCCACAATGTCACTGTGTTGGCTGAGCAGATGAAGCTGAACAAGCAGTTTGCTGTGGTAGGGAGCATTGCAGTTTATTTACTTTACAGTGCTAATCCTTAAACATTTTTCTCCTGGAATAGCTGTTTGGACCACACTGAACCCAAATACTAGTCTAGTATTTCAGCTGCATTTAAGCAAGGCAGTTCTGGAAGTTCAAATTGATGTGTAGCTCCTGCTGTCTTGAGGCAAGAAACACCATTCACATGCTTGCCTGTTCCCAGCACCTGCACGGCCCCAGGCAGCTCTGCTACATTCCAGGGTGCAAATCCCAAGGCTCTTGTTTCCTGAGGTGTGAACTTGTATCATTGCCATCCAAATGCAATTAATTTACAAACTCTGGCAGTGAGCAAGCATTTCCTTTTCCATCCTTATTTAGTGTGGTTCTGTAAGGAAGTCACCTGGTCGGTAGTATAAAATGCTCTGTCTGCTAACAACCCTTCTTCTGGCCTTCCAGACAATGTTGAAGGAAGTTACTTATCTAGGAAGCACAGAGGAAATCTCCTGGGTTTTGGCAGAGGAGGGGGAAGCCTTGAACATCCTGCATTGATGGAACAATGTCTATTTAGTTCTTACAGCTCTGAGTTGAATATAGCATACATGTTTCACTGAAAAGAAATGTCCTCTTCACCTCTAGTTTGGTTCTTTTGATGGTAATCCCCTTGGGAATAGCAGCCTGCTGTCTTATGTTCCTGTGATACACATAGATTAGGAATGATCATGAATGCAGAGCACAGTGACAGCATTATAGAAACAATTTAGGCTCCTCCTTTTCCTGGTTAAAGAACAATGCAGTCTTTTGCAAAGAGAGACAAAGCACAGAACAAAATTACACATATTTAACATAAAACAGGCTAGCAGTCAGGAAAGGTTATTGCTTCATTTAGGGGCTCTGGTTTTATCATACACCACCAGGGCAGAGCTGTCATCATTGATATTGTTACCAGAACCATTTAGTAGAATTAAAACCCAAGAAATTTAGAAATTTCCTGTCATTTTAATCTAGCTCCAGGCCCCATATCTTCACCTGCAATAGTCTCTTGCTCCTTGTCTGCTTTTCTTTGAATTGCTAGAGACAATACAGATCCCAGTCATCTTCTGTTTCTCTGTATGAGTTAAGGAAATTTTGTTCTCCTTCTCTAGTGACTCACATCTAGGCATTGTGGGAGTGAGATGTGTCACTTAACAGCATTGATTAGTTTGTAGTAACCAGGGAGCCTTACCTGAGGGTTCTGAATTAATCTGATCTGTCACAGCTGCAAGCTACAAGACCATTCTTAGAGCAGCTGTTACCAGTGCTGAATGTCCTTGTTGGTACAGAATTGCCCTTCTATTTCTACAGATGCATAAAGCAAGAAGTACGAGCAGTATTTCAGGTTTCCCAATCCATAGAGTTTTCATGTTCCTTTGTCATCTTGCTCCAATTTGGATGCTGTTGCTAAATATGATCCTTATTAAGGCTGTTCGTTAAATACTGAATTTTCAAGCTGTATATTCTGCTTCCAGGAGCATGGGATTCCCACAGACTTGGGCTATGCTGTAGCCCCCCATCATTCTGGGGTTTATCCTGTTCACACACAGCTCTATGAGGCATGGAAATCTGTTTGGAGCATCCAAGTAACAAGCACAGAGGAATACCCACACCTACGGCCTGCCCGTTACCGGCGCGGATTCATCCATAATGGAATCATGGTGAGCACAGCAGAGGCCACTTGCTTGCCCAGGGAATAGTCTTCTCATGACCTGCATCAGAGACATTAATCTTAATATCACCAATGTTTCCAAAATCAGTAAGTGAGGCAAAGAAGAAAAACTTGGCTAAGGTCAGTTCTGTGTTTCTCCGAACAATTCAGGGGTCAGTACTAAATGGAGAGCAAAACCAAGCCCATCCAGACTAAATTGAAATCCCAGTGGCTTGTTTGCAGTGTGATGAGTTAAGTGGTTGAGAGGAATAGCAAGAGTTCTCTGCACCTATGTCACTTACACCCCTTACTCTTTACATTGATCCATAAAGTGCTGCTTTGACTCATTCTCACACAGATGCTGCTGCATCTGCCTCTTGTCTAACTTTGCTTTTTTCTGATATTGCCAGGTTCTGCCTCGACAGACCTGTGGTCTTTTTACTCACACTATCTTCTATAATGAATATCCTGGTGGCTCAAAGGAGTTGGACAAGAGCATTCGTGGTGGTGAACTCTTCCTGACAGTGCTTCTGAACCCAGTAAGTTCATCTGAAAGTGGAATTTGTGCACAGCTGTCACAGCTTATGTGCCTGATATGGGAAAGGACTAGATATTGTTGGAGATTCAGTGTCACCCCCATCACAGTATGGGTATCTCCAGTGTTTTGCTAAGGAGCTGTGAAATGGAGGTCCAAGGAAGTACTTGCTGGTTAATGCTGCTTTGCTTTACACGCTGCCAAGGGAGCATCAGTATTGAGTGTGTTGAGAGCTGCAACGCTGAGCAGACAGAAACCAGCCAAGGTGACATGCTGACCATGGGCCACAGCACAGGGGGTGTTACCTGGGCTGCTCTGTCTTCATGAATCACAAGTGAGATGTGCCTTGGCTCCTTCTGTTCCATGCACGTCTGCTGCCTGCTGGCTTCTCCCCTGGCTTACTGATGAGTTTTGTTCACAATAATTGCTTTTGCTGGGCTTTCATTATGAAGTGTTCTCCTCTTTCTTTCAGTATGCAAACACTTAAAATTATTTCTGTGTTCTGCTTTTGTGATACAGCTGTTACACTAAGGCTTTTTTCTGAGATAGAGATGTTTCCTTTTTTTCAATACTTGAAGTTCTGTTAAGCCACTAACCAAATGTAGGACCTTCAACAACCTGCAGTCCCTTCTTAGAGCTGTGGACTGTAAATCACATGAGTTTCTCACTTCCCACTGAGGCTGGGATGGTGTACTAGGAGGCAAGAGACACAAAAAAACCTGGTTATTTTTAGAAAATTCTGAATGGGTAGAATCAAGAGATGAAGTTTGGTAGCCCTTTCCAATCACAGATCACACTCCTATTTCTGCTTATTAGCTGCAGCAGGAAGATATGCTGCTCTTTTTGTTCATACAGTAACTTTCTCAGTTCCCCACCTGAATTTCTTTCTTACTAAAGCTGATTTGACCCACAGCTGCTTGTCCTCCATTTCTCTGAATAGCCATTGCATTGCAAAATTTATACAATCATTTTAGAATGTCTGTCTTTGTAGTTACTCCTGAATATAATAATTCTTAATCTCTTCTCATGACTTCCACATTTCTACCACCTTCCTTCTCCTTTATACACCTTTTCCACCAGTGCCTGAGTATGGACAAGGAACCATGCAGGCAGATCTGAGAGGAAGTATGTTGGTTCTGGCTGGTTTCCTAGTGGGGAACCCTGGAGTACCAGTGCCAGTCCTTGAGTACTTGTTTGTGGGATTCTTTTATGTAACACCAGTGGCTCTGTTCACCGTGATATTTTCTTTCATTCCCTCTTTCTTTTGCACCTTGATTGCAGGGTTGACTATGCAGCTTTAGCCACTTTTGGTCAGGGCTGTAGAAGACCAGCAAATCAGAAAAATCAACCTTTTTCCATCAGCGACCTTAATTTTTCCTTTGTCTCTTGCTTTTTCTAGTGTTTAGTAGAACAGGTAGTGGAAAAAACCCTCACAGTGTGCTCTGGGTGCACCAGGCAGACAGGCTGTAGTTGACAAACAGGCCTGGTGTTACTGAAGGTTAGCCTGTGACCAGCTGTGGCTTGTGTAGGATCTGCAGAAGCTGTGGGTCTATGACAGCCCCAGCTAAAAAGCTGTAGGAGTTTATACTTTCAGGTCTGGAAGCCAGCCTTCTGTCCCTATTGCCTGAGACAGAATTGTTTTCTTTACACACCACAACCAAACCTTCCTGCTTGATAAAAGTCTGGAGTAAGGAGGAGGTTGTTCTTTGCATTACGTATGGAGTGATCAGTCAGATGGGAAGAAGCTGCTTTTTTCTCTTGATGATTTCTTTTCTGGGCTTGTGTTCCCATACGCTGGGTGCATTGCACCTTGCCTCACTCTGTAATTGTCAAATCTTGAAGCATGCAGAAACAGCCTCTGTGAAAGTAAAGGCTATAGGCTTCTCCTGGAAAACCAGTTGCTAAACTGTAATCCAGAGATCTTTACTGATCTAGGAGGCCCTGCCAAAGAATTAATAGAAACATAGTATCTAGAAATACCCATTAGAATTTACTGATAGGATGTGATGGTCAAACCAGCTGGCACTAATCTGGCAGTAATTTGATCCAAAAACAATTTAGGAAAATTGTGTTCTGGTACAGGATGAGCTTATTTGCCAGATTTACTGTTGGCTCCTCGTGGTGACTTAAAACTCTTTCAGGCACCTTCGGATGCTTCCTGTGTTTACACTTCTGCTTCCTTTTGGCAGTGTAGCATTTCTCTGTGTCCGAGCAGAGTGCTGTGCTCTAAGCTCCTCTGGTGTTTGCACAGTGACTCAGACCTTGCATTCCTCCCCTTGCTAATAGAGCCATCTCAGGAGCCTGATGGAAAGCTGGCCAGCTCTGCAGCCCCAGCAGTGATCCATAGCAGCCTCAGACCAGGCTCTTCCAGTCCTTTCTGGTGCTTCCAGCTCCCATTAAGTGACGTGGAGGATTCTCCAAGCCTGTATGTGTATGATCAACTCCACAGTGCAAACAGAAGATGTTTGATCTTCTGACTAGTGAACAAGGTCTGATGTGAGAATAGCTGTTGATCCTGAGCACAGGCTGATTGCTTCTCACAAACACTTCTGCTCACACTGCGCAGGCCGGTTACTGCTGTGCCCACAGCTGCTGCTATTGCAAGGGTGCTCATACCCTTCTGTTTCTGTATGCTAGGCTCTCTGGGACCTTTGCTGTCATCTTTCCTCAGTGTGAAAGAAGGGAAGTCACAGCACACTGACAGTAGAAGGGAGGGGAGAGTCAGTCTGCAGAATCAATGGGTGTGGATGGGAGCGGGGGAAGCTACCCTTGAGTGTAGCTTATGTCAGAAGTAGTGCTTGGAGCTGTTCTGGCAGCAGTAGCTGTGAGGGGGCAGAGCAGGCTGCCAGGCCTTGTTAAACAGTGCACATGTTACAGGCTGTGACTGCACACTCAAAAGTTCAGGGAAATGGCTCATCGGCTGGGCTTGTCTTTTCTTCTTCCAAATCCAGTTGCTTGTGACTGTTTGTAGGTGGCAGCATTACCTGTGTGAGCCACTTTACCAAATATAGTCAGTCTTGAGACACAGTTGCTAACTTGGAGCACGTGCAGGTTGTTTTTTTTATTTTGGAAATCTTGAAGGGGTCCTAGGTGGTCTCCTTTGTCCTCTCTGCTGCAGTATTTGATTTGTGCCAGTGAGACAGACTCTTCATGCAGCAAATTTTTCCTCTACATATTTCACCAGCAAGTCAAAGGGATGAGGCATATTTTGCTGTCACAGAACCTCCCTGATGTCTCCCGGAAAGGGGCAAAATACAACATGAGATGCATCCTTTTGCCACCATGCCTTGCAGTTACACAGATCTTTCTGTCCTCTGCTCTGTGTTGTATTTAGCACACCCTTCTTACATAACAGCACTGAGCACAGGCTGCTCGTTGAAGTGTAGGTGCCAGAGCCTGTCTGGCAGGGCCTCTCTGTCAGCTCAGTAGGAAACCAGAAGTGAAAAACTCACAGGCAGACAAACATGATAAATCTTGATCTCCACTTACTTTCCATGTGTCCCAGAGTCCTACCAGTGTTTTCTCTTGCCTACCCAAAGATGCTGGGTTGTGAGCACCTTATGGACAGAATTAGATTTGTTTCATACAGTCTTGGGGATGGCTCAGGCACAAAGAGCTGCTTTCTATCAGTACCTCTTCTCTTGCTGAGACCAGCCCGTGGTGACACTGGGCAGAAAACTGAATTCAGACTTCCTCAGTGCCAGCAAATGTCTTCATCCCAAGGCCATCTGTCTCCTGCTTCCCCATTTTGCTCTTTTCCTACTGTGAGTGGGAAAGCCATTCCTGCCCCCTGCCAGGGAAGCCTGTCATTGCCTCCTGACCTTACCTGGTGTCACCAGAATTGAACTCAGGACTGTACAGCAATGGGTACCCTGCTGTGACTGAGGTCATTTTCCCTCCCTGCACTTGCAGACACTGGGCAAGGAGTGCTAAATCAGCCATTCCTCCGCTGGCCTCAGTGTTCTGCTTTTATTTTTCTAACTTCTAGCCAAGGTGTGGTTTATGTCTGGCAAAGTGCCATTGTGTTATGTGCTTATTACTAGGATGCTGAATTCCATGGGACATATCAAAACCACACACTAGAGTTAAGCTGACAAGAGTCCTTCATGTTCTTTTCCAAAAGTTAAAATAGTGAAAAACTGACAGGAGGAAAATGTATCTGCTTGAGGGAAGAGGTGGCTTGGCACAACAGAGATAGTGCACAACCTCCTGAGCACTGCAGTGCTGAGACAGCTGCCATGGCTGTTGAGTGCCACTTTGCCCATGGATGTTAAAGCTTGGGAGGACAGTTTTCAGGGGCTGCCTATGCTGAAGGTTCTTGCAGGCTAAAACTTAGCAGCTGGTGTCTGTTTCTAGGACAATATCCTACTGCAGTGCCTCTTTGCAGTCCCTGTTCAGATTCCCAGACACACCTGTTTATATTTTAAAGTGGGAGTTGCCAGTTGTTCCTTTACATTTGAGATGTCAACTCCAAAGAGAATGAAAGCTGATGGGCTGTGGGCCCAGGAAGGACTCCTGTGACAACTGTCCCTGTGCGGTGTGGTCTGGCCTGCAGTGTGGTGCCCCCTCCCTGGCCTGCTGCACTGCTGTAGCAGACTGTGCAGCTCAAGAGGTTGCCCTGGCTGTGCCTTGGGGAGGGAAAGGGAAGCCCCTGTTTTCCCATGAAAGAGGCTTCGCAAGGTTTTTGACTAGTAGGGACTAAGCCTTGTTCACCTAAGTGTCCTAGAGCCATTTGAATGGGATTTTGAAACTGTTCTGGACACAGATCCAGGGTTCAGTTATCATGACCCTGCACCATTCCCAGGGATCACTGAGAGGTGATCTGTGACCCTCCTCTCCTGAGTTCTTCTTGTCTTCCAAGCACTGTTTCCTGACAGATGGACATTTGTCAGCCAAGACAGCCATGGCAGTCTGAGTTGTGAACAGCTTCTTGCTGACCATGGAATCAAGCTAGGCAGAAAGAGTTCTGTTACCTGATTTACCAGTATCCCATGTCTTTTTTATTTTCAGATCAGCATCTTCATGACACACCTGTCCAACTATGGGAATGACCGTCTGGGACTGTACACTTTTGAGAGCCTAGTGAAGTTTGTGCAGTGCTGGACCAACCTTCGCCTGCAAACTTTGCCTCCAGTCCAACTTGCAAAAAAGTACTTTGAAATCTTCCCGCAGGAGAAGAATCCCTTGTGGCAGGTGAGAAGGCAGGTTTTACCTCTCCTAGTGATTTTGCAAGAGGTGTATCCCACATTTGAAGTGTAGCAAGACTGCTGATCCAGAGTGCAGAGGGGTAAAGCATGAAGCTTTTAGGTTTAACTTTTGTGACTTCAGGCTGCCTGTGGCAAATGGCAAGGTGGAAAGGATGGGAAGTAGGAGCAGTAGGACACAGTCACAGTGTGAGCTTAGGGACAGGGATTGACTGTCATACATGACCAGGGGCCAGCTTGCAGGCATTTGGGTCATTAACGGGTTTGTATTAGAGCAAGCTGCTGTGAAATGTAAAGTGTGCAAGCAAGAGCCCTGTTTGGTGCTGGAGGAGCTTGCAGGCATGTTAATGTGATTAATCTCAAAGTAATTTCACACTGCAGAATTCATGTTCATTAAATAAAAACACACTTATTCCATTTTATCCCAGTGCAGCAGCTCTCTGCGTGGTAATGAGCAGATGAAATTAACTGAAGGTGATAGAGTTGTCTGTCTGCCAGAAGTTCACAGATGCTGAGCTGTGCTGTCACGGTGGCCCAGCCCGGTATTGCTACATAGGGCAAGGCCTGTGGTTAACACTCTCAGAGGGACTTTGGATCCCATGTCACTGGAGCTTTTGAAAATAGTCCCCAGTGTTTTTACTTAACACTTGATGCCTGGCAGAGCAGCAGTGTGGCTCTGAAGTGTTCTTCATATGCTAATAGCAGTTTCCCAAGAGGACTGGCCCTTCCAGCTTTTCCTCCCCTTGCCATTACCTTCTGTGGTAACGCTTAATCTCATCACTTGTGCTACAGAATCCCTGTGATGATAAAAGGCACAAGGATATCTGGTCGAAAGAGAAAACATGCGATCGACTCCCCAAGTTCCTCATCGTGGGACCTCAGAAAACTGGTAATGTGAATACTGTTATATAGACTGTGGCTTCCATCTCACTCTTGCAGAGAGCTGCAAAGGTCCGTGCTGTAGATCTGTATGGCTGCCCTTTGCACTTTGTCAGTGCTCTTCCCCCCTGGCACTGTGTTTGGCTTGCCCTACCTGTTTTGGCTTTCCATGTAAGCTCAGAGAACCTGTGATCTTAGTGTGTCACAAACAGGCTGTCAGCAGGACTAAGCACACACACTTAGCAGACATTACAACGAATGTCCCCTAGTGCTTTTATTGCTGCAGATTTGTGTACCCACTGCATGCTCCATGTCACTGTCATTGGGAGGGAGAGAAATTCCTTTGTCTGATCTCTGTCACCAACTTTTAACTGCTGTGGCATTGTGGTTGGCAGTGACATAGCTGTATATACTGTACTGATGAGTTCCCTTCTAGGCTGAAGGGAGCAAAATCTCTTCAGCTAAGACCAGGTCTTCAAGCCTTGGCTTTCTGTGTAATGCAGTGCAACAGCAGTACCAACAATCCACAGCAAATGGTGATCCTGGACTTGGAACAAAGCTTGGCCCAGGAGAGCTGCTGTCCCCTGGCTGTGTCACTGGGGCTCTGATGGTGTGCGCAGCATGAACCCTCCTGTATCGTGACCCAGGCTAGTTGCAGGTGGCTCAGTAAGAGTGGGATAAAGGGAAAACATCTACAGCAAAGGCAGGACAAGGCATCTCTGGTGGAGTTCTTACCCCAGGACACTAATGTTGTCCCTAGCACACCTCCTGCCCAGGCCACCTCTCATATGGCAGGTTTGCATTCTGCCACATGACGGTGTGGCTATGCCACTGGCATGGGAGTAGCTGAGGTGGGTGGCAGATGTGTTGCAAAGGAGGCCATTCAAATCAGCTGCATGAGTTAAAATGTGGATTGAACTTGACTGAGTAGTGCTTGGTGTCACTGCTGTTGTAACCTGCATGAGTTACGGGGTTGGTCGGCTACAAAGGAGAGGAGTGTGCCCATCTGGGAACCGTTTCTTGCAGTGTAGGTAAGCCTTTAATTCAGCCAAAGCATTATATGTGACCCAGGTCCCATTAACTGGTTCCTGTTGCAGGCACAACAGCTGTGCACTTCTTCTTGACCATGCATCCAGCTGTCACCAGTAACTTCCCAAGTCCATCTACCTTTGAGGAGATCCAGTTTTTTAATGGCCCCAACTATCACAAAGGAATTGATTGGTAAGAGACCTGACACATGTTCTTCTGTGATATGGTGCACACATGTTGTCTTCTCCCAAGTCTCTCTGTATTCCACCTCATCCCCCTTAGCAGCTTCTCTGTTTCTGAACAGTTGTTTTCCTCGCTTTTCTCAGTGAATGCTTTCTGTTTTCCTGGTAACCCAGCTGTGCAGTCCCAGGAGCAGCACAAGCAGTTTCTCATTTTACTGACTCTTCACCAGGAGAGTTGTAGGTATTATTTAGCTTTAAAAATTCAGCAAGTCTTTGTTGAATGCACTGCTGTCATGAAGTTACGTTTACTTTGACATGCAAAACAGACAGCAGTGTTCTCATTACAAAGTTCTTCACGGTTTCAAAGTTAAAACACATAATACTGGAGGGGACAACCTCCCTGCTATTGTTCTCCAGCCTTGACACTTAGAACCACCACTGTGCTCCTTGTGCTGGCTCCAGTATCCATATGCATGCCTTGGTGTTTACATGTAGAAGTTTCCACCTGGCAGGCAAATTCTAGCGTCACCATGGCACTATTATGCCACTGTGTTTCTAGGAAGAGAAAGTTTAAAGGTGTTTCTTACTCAAAGCAGTAGCTTTGGCTGACAGCGGCACTGGCCTCCCTTGTCCGTGGCTCTGAGGGGATGGCTGTGTGGCACAAAGGCATTCTGGGATTTCTTTACCCACGAGTTGTGGGAGATGGACTTCTCTAATCATTTAGGGGACTTTTGAAAAGATACTGGAAGATGATTAGTACTTGAGCAGAGCTCACAGAAGTCAAGCACTACAGAGCAGTTGCACTAGCTGACAGGTTAGAAAGTGAAAGTCCTCCACATTGATCTGAGAGTGGCATCACGTGCAAGGGGAGAATCTTTGTATTTAACATGGAATTTGCATTTGTTGCACAGCTTAGATTTGCACACATCAGCTTTCCAGTGCTTCACAGTCCCCAGCCCACCTTACCCTCTTACCCTCTTAATCAAATATCTTACAGTATCCATGTTACTCATTCAACAAGCTCCTGTGAGGTAGGGCAGAGCTCTTTACCCTGCACCTCAGCTATGGACTGAGGTACAAAGAGACAAATACTTTAGACAGGTTTAAGCAAGTGGTTGGTGACAAGGCCGGCAGACAATTCTGACTTTACTCTTGTACAAAATGTCTTTCCTCCTAAAGCTTGCAACTGGGACCTTACCCTCAGGTTTTTCCTTCCACTGCCCAGGGACTCAGGGAACGCACTCTCAGCAAAATACTTTCTTACTTTTGTATCATTTCTCATCTTTCTTTGTCATGTGCCACCACCCCTTTTCAAATCACGCCTCTGCTACATCTACACTCCTTTGCTCATCCCCTGCATTAGTGGAGAGGTGCAATTTTCCTGCAGCTGTGTCTGTTGAAGAGTAAGAGCATGGTGTGGCTGTTGCTTTTCTTGTTGGGCCATGCTGCTCACCAGCATCCCATCTGTTTGGCAGGTACATGGAATTCTTCCCCATTCCCTCCAATGCCAGCACAGACTTCATGTTTGAGAAGAGTGCCAATTACTTTGACACAGAGGTGGTACCAAAACGTGGTGCAGCCCTGCTGCCTCGAGCCAAAATCATTACTGTTCTGATCAACCCTGCTGACCGAGCCTATTCATGGTATCAGGTAACTTCCCTGTGCTGTGCTGGGGTTAAGGGCCACAGAGGTATTTCAGTGGGGGGAGGTAGAAAGCCCATGGATGTGCTTCCCTGGAGGAGGCAGGTTCCCCTGCAGGGTGTGGACAGATTCACATACAGAGGCATTGGTGAGTGGCTGTGCTGAGTCATCGGGGTCTGCACTGAGAAGCGCAAGGCGGAATCATGTTCCTGCTCCTGAATTCAGCTCGTGTTTTTCAGCACCAGCGTGCTCACAATGACCCTGTGGCACTCAATTACACCTTCTACCAAGTGATCTCTGCGAAATCCCAGGCCCCGCAGGAGCTGCGCAACCTGCAGAGTCGATGCCTGTTCCCCGGCTGGTATTCCACCCACCTGGAGCGCTGGCTGACGTACTATCCCTCTGGGCAGGTAGGAGAGGTTCTTCTGGAGCCCCTTGCAGGTTTAGTGTAGAGGAGAGGGGAACAAACTGCTTCATGAGCATGTGATCCCCCCATAATTTTAATTTTACCTTCTTTCTTGTCTTTTGGAACAAAAGCCACTACTTCCTTTCTCCTGTTATGAGTGGCTAAGAAATCAGGCTTGAATAGTTCAATTTTGCACTTTATTGCATTTGCAAAAGGAAATGAGTGCACGAGGATACTGTGATCTCCTAGAAAGCTCCACAGTACTGGGAGTTTCAGCAAGAACAGCAGTGTTAGCACTCCCTTCCTTTCATCTTGGCAGTCTGCAGTCCAGGGACTCTCTTCAGGCCCAGAAGGTCTTCAGCCACTTGCTGTGGTTTAGTTGCTTTACAGAGAGGCTCAAGGACTCTGCCTCTTGTTAGTTCCCATGTTGTGAAGCCTTTAGCTGTCTGCTGAAGGGAAAGTTCACTGCAGAGATATCGGGATCCAGTGTTTTGTGTATAAATTTGCAAAAATGCAAATGAATAGACAGTGTAGACTAATTTGGTCTCTAAATTCTGAAGAAGTTTCTAAACTGTCTAAGATATCTATCTATCTATCTATCTATCTATCTATCTATCTTTGTCTATATATAGATATATGTGATTACTGTGAGTCAGGATATGTTTTTTTCAAGTTCTTTCTGCTGCTGGGTTTATTCTTAACAGTCTACAATCCAGCAGAGGTTTATAACGTCCATTTGGTCTCTTATTCTCTGCCAAAGCAGCAGAGCCGGAACTGTACATGACAGATCTATCAAGACTAAAAGAGAGATGGTAAAGCATTCTTAGGCTTGTATCTCATTGTCTTACTATTCTGGTGGTTATTGCTGTGAGTAATGATGGAGCCAAACACATACCTCCTTGTTCTTACTGCAGGTCAGTCTTCAGCTCATGTGACTATTGCTCCATTCTGTTCTTTGGAGTAGATAATTATTAGCACAAATGTTGTTCATTGTCTATGAGACATGTAACAGGAGAATACCTAGCACAGTGGCTGCTGACATCCAAAAAAAAAAAAGGTTTCCAGAGACAATCTGTACATGCTGCTGCTGGGCCTTAGCGCTCAGTTACAGGGCATTTGGCCAAAGACAACTTTATTAAGCAAAGCCTGTCATGATGTACTGTTATATGGTACTTGTGGCCCACATAATAACTTCTCTATCTCTGGTGACAAATGGGCCACATCTCCCCACTGTGTTGTTCTAGAACAGACAGATTTTGGCTGCCTGTACACACGGGCCAGGGCAGCTGGACATGCAGGAGGCTCACAGGTGTCAGTCAGCACAAGCTGGCAGAGGCTAAGGCAACTGTTCTCTTTTCAGCTTCTCATTGTGGATGGTCAGGAGCTGAGACACAACCCTGCCTCTGTAATGGACAACATCCAGAAGTTCTTGGGAGTTACGCCGCTCTTCAACTACACCCAGGCCCTCAGGTAGGGAAATAACTGTGTTTTGGGAGGATGCTTTCTCAGCCAGGAGGCCCGTGATTGAAAGAACACTTCTTGTGTCTCTGATCACAAGATCTGCCAAGATTTCACAGTTATGCCTAACCCTAAAATTAGATTCAGATAGCACGAGATGTTTTGTGGAGACTGGAATCACACCTTGGTGTTTCCTGAAATTATAGGGGAAGGACAAGGTTCTGACACTGTCATGGAGGAGAATGAAGATGTTCACAGCAGTAACTATGATGTTTTTTCAATTTAGTCTTCGTATTTCAGAAAAGGTGCTGGAATTATTAGCACTCCTTATGCTTTCTGTTATACCTGTATCTGAAAAAAGTAGAGAAGGTATGGTAAAAAACGTGTCACAATCTGCTCATATCTTCACCCAGATGGAGATTAGGGCCACACTGCACAGTTTTGAGGTACAGAGCCTGTTATTAGAGATGATGTGGATTTGACAGGTGCCTAGAGCTGTCTGAGGGAGCATTAGCAGAGGCACCACCTCCCTGCTGCAGTTACAGGATGTTACTGAGCCGTGACTGTGATCTTGCCCACACTGCATGTACAGTTAATCTGAACAGATTAAGTGCTGTTGAAGGTGTACTGTGGCCATACCAGTGTTCAGTGGAAACTCTGCAAGCCCACTGAAGATGCTGAATATTGTTCTTTGCAGCTGAAACCTGCTTTCACATCTTCTCTGCTGTCACTGCCTATGCCAGCTGTGGTGGGATGGTGGGGATGCATATGTAGACACAGAACAATTGCCCTTTCTTTTCACAGTAAAGAGAGGACAACTAATTCAGTTCTCCCCCTACAGCTGTTTCCAAAAGGGTAGCACACAGCTCCTCAGGGGGGAACAGATTTAGAGAAATGTCAGGTTACTTGAAAGCTTCACTTGCTGCAGCACGTGCTGATGGTGAACTGAGTATCTACGGTACAGGTACTGCTGGTACCCCTCAGCCAGGGTCAGAAAATAAATGGGATTTGTCAGCATGCCTCCAGTTTCTTCAGGGGACTTGCCCAAACCTCAAGCTCACCTTTGGCCAGCTGAAGGGACAGAACAGGCCAGATCTAGACATGGTTCCCAGCATTACCTTATGCCTGTGTTTTAGCAAGAAAAGGAACACTTGACTCTTTATAAACAGTCTGTGGATTCTCTAATAACTACAGTAGGAGATTTAAAAGAATTTACATACACCAGAAAACTGATTATTATCTTTCCCCCCAGCTGAACAGACAAATTGTGTAACCGTGTTACATCTGAAATTTGCACAAAGCTGAAACTATCATGTTTGTAATAGATTTCTTGTCAAAGTAGTCCAGTGCTAAAAAAAATCCAAGGAACCAATATCACAAAATAAATATGTAAAGCACTGAAACAGGAAATAACTATGGAGTTACTTAATTTCTGCTGCTGCTAATTTGGTATGTGGCTGTATCTTTCAAAGATAAATGTCTTTTTCAGATTTGATGAAGCAAAAGGATTTTGGTGCCAGCTGCTAGATGGAGGAAAGACTAAATGCCTAGGAAAAAGTAAAGGAAGGAAATACCCTGATATGGATTCCTTGGTGAGTAGCTGTCTCAAATCTCTTGGCAACAGGAGAAGTAGAAACATCCTAGCAAACCCACATGGATTTTCCTACCATCTGTCCTAGATGACCTGTGGAGCATGTGTTGAGGGTAACATCTTTCATGCTCGTGTGGTCTGTTTTTTCCACACAGTCACGGCTCTTTCTAAGAGACTTCTACCGGGAGCACAACATTGAATTATCCAAGCTGATGAACAGACTGGGGCAGCCCCTTCCAACCTGGCTCCGAGAGGAACTGCAGAACTCCAGCTGGAGCTGAGAGGGACTCCCTGGCCTCCAGTGCCATTGGGATGTGTGGTGCTCCAACGTGTGCTATGATGCCATCTCTTGTCAAGCCAAAACAACTGGACAAAGGAGCAGAGAATGTGCATGTGGAGTCTTGCCCCACCCTTGGAAAGGGCTGCTGCCCTGACACTGCCTTGGGGCATAGAGTGCAAGTCACATTCTGGAGTATTAATGGTGTGCTACTACAATTCAACTTTTACTTACAGGAAGGATTTGAAATGCCTGCCCTACTTAGAGCAGGGGAGAGAGCAGAGTTAACACTTTGTGTATTTTTAAATTACTTTTCTCAGTCTATGAAACAGGCATGAGCTGGAGTTAATGTGTTACTCCTCTGAGCCCAGAAGTAAAGGCTGAAGAGGGGAGACAATTGAGCCTACTGCTGAGAAAAGAGCAGCAGCCTAATAAAAGGGGAATCTAGTGCAGTGAAGCCCAGCTTTTACCCGTAGTCTGTCTGGCACAGCGAGGCCCAAGAACGCCTTGTTCCTGCCCATGCCCATTGCTTACAGTGCCGCTGCGTGGGGATGGTGGGGACTGCAGGGACGGGGAGAGACAGGTAACCTTGTCACTCCTTACCTGCAGTGCTTGGGGTGTGATACAGTGTCTGGTGACTCTAGTCAATGAATTGCTTTGCTATCTTAGAGAAAAGGTTTGCCACATGTGGCAACGTGGCGAGTATTTCTCTGCAGGAACTAAAGACATTTCAGAAGGTAACCAAGGAGCAGTAATGTCCCTGTAGAGCACTTGGGAAGTGTGTGTAAGTGCAGCACAGCAGCGGGGGGAGGCAAAGCTCAGGTATTGTAAAATAAGGCTGATGTTACAGCTGAAAGCAGGCAATTCAGTTTCCCATGTCTGATCAGCTTAAAAAAAAAAAGCCAACAGTTCCAGCACCTCTACCACATAGTCCAGTTGCTAGCACTGTTTTAATCTTCTTGCATGCCAACAGTCCAAGGAGAAAAGGAAAAAAAAATCCAGTTAAAAGTAAGTATTGTTCAGATATAAAGGGATGGCTTTGCACCAGAAGTCGTTTCCTATGCCTAAAAGGGGCTTCTGCATATGGTAAAGTAAGTACACTAAGGTACTCTGCCTCCTCCTGCAGTTGCTGGATAATTATTCTCAGAGGAAATCCTCCATCATGGTTGTATATATTTTCTTTGAGCCCTCCTTCCCAGACACAGGTGGTCCTTGGAGAGTGCTGCAGAGGGGCAGGATCCACATGAACAAGTTATGGAAACTTCCACAACTGTCACAAGCCACTTCTCTCTCATCCAGAGAGAAGATGCTTCAACTGAGCTTTTCCATTGAGCCTTAGGTATTGTGTATTTCTGAATGAATGGTGCATTTACCGTTGTATGTAAATGTATATAGTATGCAATATAGTATTTTATTTCATGTGCCCTTGGAAAGGGTTATTTTGTGCAGCCAAAAAATGGATGGAAAGACTAGAAACCCCTCTCTCATTCCTGTTAGAGAGAAAAGCCCAACTTCCTGCACTTGATTCATGTATAGCATCATTCACATTGAATGATAATGAAGAAATTCTTGGCTCTCGAAGCTGAGCACATGTGTCTCAATAAAGGCTAGAAGTAGTAGTAAGTGGAGATTCAATAAATGTACTACTTATTTTTCTTCTTTGTGATGATTTGGAGTGGTGTCATGGCCCCTACGCTGGTACAAGGGTAAGAAAAACTGGAAATCCTCCTCCAGGCCTTAGAGCTGGTATTTGGAAGGGCAGCAGTGGTGTTTAACTTACATTTGAAACACGGTAGGAGCAGTGTGCTACAGCTCGCAGCCAGCCTGAAGTTTGAGACTCATTCTTACTGGTTTGCAGTAGTGGTGACTTTGGGGCCATTCTTGGCTACTTCAGTTGTTTCCAGCTGCTGTGCCTGCCATAGCAGAGCTTGGCTCTGTCCCTCCTGTCCAGGTATGCCTGGCACAGCAACCCTTACAGTAAAAACTGGAAGGAAAACATTGTTTGAATAGTCATGTTTGTGACAGCACTGTAAAACAGGCCTACAGCTCTCCCTCCACCAGACACTTCACAAATAACCCTAGCAGCAGCAAGGCATTTTCACATGCTGCCACAGGAGGTGGAGGATCCCAGGACCAATGACTGTGCTGCTCCCATAAATGTTTTCCTGCTCTTAATTCATTATAGGTTGTCACACAATCACTTCATGCTTTACCTCAGACTATGTTACATCTTTGAGAAGAGGCCCAGTAAAAATAAATGTGGTATGAGGAATAAATATTGGGAGGGGCTCAGTAAGTGTTACTTTACTGGTAATAGTTTGTCACTCAAGGTAGCAAATGGCAACTGTGGGGTCTCATTATCTATTTCTTCCCTCCCCTGGTTGCTTAATTTCTGTACTGCACTAGTTCTTACTGCTCATGCTAATGACAAACAAAGCACCTGCTATGGTCAGCTCCAAATATAGGATGTCCTTACCTGATGAAGAACTGTTTTCAAATCTGCTACCTTTCTCTGACAGCACATGGATGCAGAAGCTGCCTGCGTCCCAGACATCTCTTCAAAGCTGTGGAATCAAACACTGCCTCCTAAGAGAAGCATGTATAATATCAGAAGCTCTGTGATATCAAAAAGCCAACAAACCCCATCTTGTTCAGTGAGAGACACTGGGTACTAGATACTGACCTATTTGGCACTAATACATTCCAGATCCTCACACTTCCATAGCAGAAACAAACCTCACCTTCTTGCCTCACTGCTGCATAGCAGAAGTTCATGGTAACCAGTTCACTTCTAAGACAAAGGAAAATGATAAGCATGAAACAGGACCTTCATGGGTTTTTTGGTAATGTATTAAAAAAAACTGCTTTAGTCTGATGCAACTCCCATTTAAAAAGGAGTAATTTGACCCAGGAATCAGAAGGCCATGTGATCCTTATAGCCAGGTGCATGAAAGGTGAGAACTGGCAAAACAACAATAAGAAACTCTTTGGAGCTTGTGCTTGCAAACCACCTCAGGAATTCAATCAGGAAGATACTTAAAAGTTGTCTGCTGCCTCTTTCTAGTCAGGACAACAGTCAGGGAACACTGGCATCAATCTCAACTATAGGGTGAAGACCTTCTAAGGGAACTGGAGACTTTCTCTGGAGGTGGCAGCATGTATCAATTCTACACAAAAAGCTGATCACTGAAAATTGCAGTTTTCATTGGATGACAGCACTGCAAAGACAAATATTCCTGACAGAAGCCTGCAGCTCCTGGAAGTCAGAATAACACACAGGAATCTAACAAGCTACTTGATCAACCTCATCCTGATGTTTTTCAGCTCTTACACACAGTTGGAAAGAAAATCCTTTGATCAGCAGGGAATCATTTTGCTGTATCAGTAGTAACATGGCCAGAAAAGTAATGATAAACAGGTCTGAACATGCCAAATGAATCAAACAATGCTGAATCCTGAGGGACTCCTGGCTGACATGGTGCAACTGCACACAAGACACCACCACAATAGCAGCCAACACATACAAGTGTTTTCAGGCTGCCTCAATCCAGGAATCCCATCTCCCATCACACAGCAGAACATAGATGGAACACTGGTACCTTCTCTCCATTTATCAGTTTGCTTGTTCCTTTTTTCTTAAGGCTTGTGGGGGTTAAAAACCACAACAAACCAAGTAATATTCACCTCTGAAACACTTAGCAGGCTGTTTTGCTACAAAAAGCGTTCCTGACACTCACCTCCACTATTCTATGTAGAAATAAAGAATCTATTTTTAGCTTTAAAAAGTGGCTTTCTTCCAAGAGTTGGTTTCTTACCTTTCTCATCTCCATAGCTTTGTCAGCTCTCACATCTCTCCACACTGTTTGTAAACCAGCAGGTCCATAGTGGTGACACCATTGCAGCAGTCAGAATCCAGCTCGTGCTTATGTCACTTACAGTGACAAGATCATAAATCAGGCTGGGCCATAACCCCGCAGGTCACTGGAAAAGGTGCTTTTCAGGACTTAGAGAAAAAGTTCTTGGCTGACTTAAATGAGGCAATATAAGTAGGACATGGAAGGAAATGTCAGGGACCCAGTCCCTGTTTACAATGCATGCTACATAATACCAGATATGTACTAGATTTAATGCATTTCCACCATTTTCCCCTTAAAACTCACAACTCCTTCATGGCAAAAAAGGAATTGTGCAGTGCAGCCTGGACAGCACTGAGTAGTTATGAATACTGTACTGGGAGCAGACAGTGCCCTCAAGATAAAAAGTCACTTGTTTACAGAGCACAATCAGTCTTTACAAGAAGCAGAAATACTATTCAGTAATGGCAGCTCCTGACAGCACACACGGTTCATCTGCATGGTGCCCTCAGGGAGAGCACTCACGAGTCCTCAGCTCAAACGAAAACCCTCACCCAGAACAGCCCCAGCTGCACTTCCAGCTTCCACAAATTAATGCTACTTCGGGAGAGGTGTGTCCACCACCCTGCCCCAAGTGCAAATACCCTTAAAATGGAAACAGCAGAAATGAGTTCAAAAGCCACATTTGAATTATTCTGGGGGCAAGGAGATAGTGAGGGGAAGGCAGTTTTAAAAAAAAAAACACCAACCAACTGAACTGCCTTCACCATAATCATGTCAATGGCACTTAAATTCAGGCACAGAAAGAGAAAACACAAAATATTTTAAATAAACTGTAGTTGAGAGCCATTTGGTCTATGGCTTAAAAGGGTTTAAAAGAAAACTCCTACGACAGTCATGGTGAGCAAATGCTGAGAAGTCGTGATGGCCCAACCTTTTACTTTCTGCACCTCCGTTAAAAAAAAAAAAAAAAAAAAGAAAAAAAAAAGTGGTAGCAGACTACTGTGAGAATAAATCTCTTTTGGCACATTCTCTTCCCAGTTACATCCTGAAAAATTCATTTTTATATCCTGCCCATCTCTTAATGTCTAGGTAAGAAAACTAGAACTTTTCTGCCTCTTACAGAAAACTATTCTAAATTTATGCCATGTTGTTACAGCTGACAACTTTGAGCAAGAGGTGGTGAAGAACGTCATGGGTACTTCAATCCTTACCCCATTTCCACTGACTGAGGTTTCCAAGGTTCCACAGATCACTCCAGCACTGTGTAGCGATAGCCAAGCTGGTGCTAAATAAGCTGGGAAAGTGAAAGCTGTATTCTGCTCCAAAATACCACAGTTCCAGGCTTGATAAAAACCAAACCCAAGCAAAAAAATGTTAAAACTTTAGCTTCAACAACTCTCCAGAAGGCTAGTTCTGAATACTCTCCAAAAACCAAAATAAAAATCCCAAATAAATAGTAAAGACTGTAAAAAAAACTAGACAGAGGGCTTTTCAGCTAATTACAGCCATACCTGTTGCCAGGCACGTCATTTCATTACAGGACAGCTCAAACTCACCTTGTTCGTGGGCTGTAAAGACACTGAAGTTCAAAGGCAAATACTGTTCTGTTAACTCATATTCCTGGAAAGTGCCTCCAAAAGAAAATTTTCACAGGCAAGAAAGATGGTAATAGGTGAACATGTCCAGAGATGGAGACACTTCATGTGTTGCTGGGAAAGCCCTGGAGAACATTTACTCCAAGTGCAAAAACATGTGTGTTAACTGAAAGTCAAAGGAAATTTGAGTTGCCCGCAGCCTCTTTTACAGGTCTTCTTCTGAAATGTCTTTTCAGAATTTCTAAGCCTATATATTTTTCCCACTCCTGGAATACTGACTGACTAACAAGACTGCAGTGGGTAATAATTTTTCTTTTTTTATCAGGAAATGAATGCTTCTGGGGCCATCAGGGCTCATCCCATCTCTTATAAAGGAAAAATACCTCAATAACCTCACAGCCACATGGCAATAAAAAAACATCATCCTCTCTTTCCTCACTTTCTTCTGTCCCTGCTCAGATATATTTCATGGGACTTGGCTCAGGAACAACAACAAATTACCAGACACAGTGGTCTGAAAACTCGCCTGCTCAGGGTCTAAGTGTATTTTTCCAATCAACTTCACAGATGAGGCTCTGACATTTCATTTCCCTATTCAATCCAAATCCTTAATGCTACAAGTCACTTCTGCTCTTGATACTTAATATTCAGCTCTTTTACCCATTTCCCTTCTGCTTTTTTCCTTCTAAAACATGCTCCATTCTCTTCCACAGATTTTCTCCTATAGCATTAGAAAAGATTAGACTTTATTAGACAACTCATTTTTCTCTATGCTCCTTTCACAGTTCTGAATGTGCAAGAACCAGAGCACAGAAAGTGTTCTAGGAACCCAAACCTTCCACACACCATTAGGCTGTGCTCTCCAGTCAAATCCAGAAGTTTTGCCAAGTAACAGGCAGCTCATAATCAACATAGACTTCAGTTTAAAAACTACAGAGCCTAACCTATTATTATGATCATCTGCATTTCTAGTTAGCATGTAACTAGACACCTTATGGAGGAACACAAGGAGCTATAAGGAGATCTTTAAATAGTTACTGTTGCACAATCAGAAGTAGAGGAACCTAAGCCATACTGTCTGGCCTGTGCAGTACACAAAGCCAAACCCAAAGAGTCTGTTCATCTCTTTTGCCCCGGGCCTATGATTTACTTTATTCTTTAAGAGTATCATTGAAAATATCAAACAGGCACATATTTCTAACTTGCAGAAACTAAAACTCATTGGCTAAACCCAAGTAAGAAGCAAAATACATTACTGCTGAGAAATGGGATTCTTAACATCCATGAGTCATCTAACTTCCACTTTTAAAAGCCCTGAAATGTATGTGCTTATACACTTAAGCTATCGAAACTTAATTTTCTGCAATGCCATCCCTACTAGATATCTTTCACAGTCCACCAAATAGCTCTCTAAGTACATGGGAGCAGCTGGTGTTCTGCACAATACTTGGGAAATAAAAGGCTCTGCATTATCACACAGTATCAAGGCTAGAAAAGGAACCCAGTGACTGATAGAACTGTAGGAAGAATATCCCAGGCTTACCACCAACTCTCCCAACACCCATCAAACATGTACCTCAGCCTCTGCAGAGGCAGGTCATTGTCAGAGCAGTACCAGGCAAGAAACCTTTGGGCCCCAGCTTGTGCTGAATTGCTGCTCCCCAGAGCACAGCAGCCACCTACCAAGGCTCACAGGAGCTGCCATTGACACACAGCTGGCCAGCTCCTTCAGACTGCCAACATCATAGCAGAGAGAAGAGAGTCAGTCTAAGAAAACAAGTGTTTAATCAGGAAACGAGAAGAGACGAGGGATAAGAAAGTGATTACAGGAGAGTAATACCCCAGCCAAAAGAAACAGGATTGTACAACTTGTAACAACCAGGATCAAAACATTCTATGAGCCAGCAGTGCCCAGTGAGGGACACTCCTGAGAAAGACCTCAAGCACTTCTGGCAGTCTCCAGGCAGCTCAGTGCAGTCAAGGACTCACTACCCGAGCTCCAGCCTCTGTCCTCAGCTGCTGCAGAAAGCTGCAGAGGTGGCCCTGGCCCTGCTACTCCAGTCTCAGCTACTCTCACCAGGAGTTGCTGAAAGGGATGGAGGGAGCACTTGCTGTGCACAGCAGTTCCAGCCACTCTCCAAAAGGAGATGGTGTATGGAGTAAGAGAAGCCCATACAAAAAAAAAAAGTTTACATATTTATAAATGCCAAAATAAATATTTCAGACAGAATCCCCAACCCCTCTAACATGTGCGCAATCACACTGCAAACTGCTCGCAGAACAGCCTCCCAGGGCTCAGGGAAAAAAGCAGTGACTACACCACAGGGCAGCCAGCTCAACTTCCTTCTCATTTCCTGATGCTTCTCAAGCCTGCAGCCCACTGAGAAGGAGGAGGAAGAGCGAGCAAAGCAGAGCGCCAGCGCGCAACAGTGCTGGAGAGGAATGTCATGGTATAAATACATCAGATCAGTGGTTTCCAACAAGTTAAAACTAAAATAAAAAAGACACCAGAAGGAAGGATGGTGTAAATGGAACTACAACTATGTTGGGCAAAGGGTTGTGTGTCCGTGGAGCTCCACCTGATGTCATGGTGAGAAGGTGGTCATTTCCAGAGAGACCCTTTGCCACAGCTCCTTTGTCTGCTTGCTGCGCTTTAGGTTCTGGAGAATATCATTAAACTGCATCATGCCCATGGGAGTCAGGCAGAAGGCGCTTCTGGCGCTGCGGATGGCATTCACAAAGTCATCGTAGTCAGCTGGAGTGAGATGGATCAGCCGATGATGGATGTACTGGATGGGAAAAGGGAAAGAGCCTTAAGGCATTTGCTCACCACCTTCCTGCTGGTGAAACTCAGAAGATTGAGCTCCCAGGGCAATAGGTCACATGGTCCTGTCACCCACCAGTGGTCCCAAGACTCGCAGCTCTGACAGAGAAGAGTACCTCAAAAGTAGCAGTGCTGTATCCTACACCCCAGCACACCCAAGGGCAGTGCTCCCTCAGAGCACCAAAATGCAGCACATGGCATCCTCTATAAGTGGATAAGACGTAAGTGTCCTCTATATCATGAGCACCACCTTACATTCTGCAGGTTACACCCAGCCTGGTCACTGCACGTCTCCTTTGCTAAGGGATATGGGCTGAGTAAAGTTTACACTACACTGCTACCAAATATCTCTAGGCTTAACACTGTCACTTCTATCAGCTTTCTCAAAGAATGCGCCAAAACAGGCTTAGCTTTTGAGGTTGAATGAAGAAGCTGTCATGTCTCAAAAACACCATATAGGGTGACAGAACAGCTAATCCAATCTGGACAATATGGCTACAGAATCACCCTTTGGTCGTTTAAGCAGGTATATGTGAGGTGTCCTGACTGCACTGTTTTAAAGAACAGGCAGCTTTGGTACTCCAGCTGGCTCACTGAAACACTGGTTTCAGCAAAGCCTGGGATATCTCTGCTGGCAGCTGACCAAGCCATTTCCACTAGCACACCAGACAGCCATGCCAGAACTTCGTGAGGAGGGGAAAACAGGCTACTACTAACAAGAAGGTAAAAAGGATGGGCTAGGGACATGGGTGGACATGAGGGTTGAAAACATGAAGAAAGTTCAGAAGTTAAAAGGTACACGTAGCATTTGGAGTAAGGAAGAACACAACCATCCCAGCCTTCATGGAAGAGCACAGGAGGTGGAAGGCCTTGGCAGAAGCTGTACAGTGAGTTCCTTTGCATGCAGCCCCCATACAGGCACATGATATCTATTCCAGACCCTGCTGAGGGAGAAGAATGCATCAGGAAATGGACCACTTCAGCTCCCAGTGCCCAAGGCCCCTTCCCCTCTGCACATGCACACACAGGCAGCACCTCCAAGGGAGGCAATGGCCTGGCAGCTCTGACAGGCAGGAAGATGAGCCACACTTTACCTGCATATAGGCCTGCTGGCACCTCTGCACCAGCTGGTGGAAGGCTGGGGTGCGCAAGTGGTTGTGCACATGGGCAGGGTTGAGCCTCTGTAGAGCTTCCATGATGATCTCCTGGAGCACAAAAGGGCTCAGCACCCCCTTGGCAGCACCAACGCAAAACTGATGCACGTAGTTCACACCTGCACAGGAGGAAGTCAGAACAACAGTGCTAAGATAACAGACACACAAGAAATCACACTTCACAGCAAGAACCTGAATCTGGAGCACCTTGTTTTCAGTGTACTGCATCCTCCAGCAGGCTTGGGCAAGACAGTCTAGCAAACTCATGGGACAGAGAAGATACTGCTATATCCATCAGGTCTGAGGAGAGACCAGGTACCACCTCAGTTACTGGCATTCCCAAATTCACTTTTCTTTAAAGGAGATGTGAAAGGAAACTAATGTGGCAAGGTTACTAGAAAGACAAGGATAACACTGTACCTTCTCCATTGTTTCCTGACTGCCCATCAAGGAAGCACCTAGACGCCTCAGCACTCAGGCTTTAAGGAGGCTGTAGACAGAAGTCAAGCTTCCCCACCACTTCCTACAGTGGAGCTCTGCCAGCAGGAGCAGCAGAAGTTCTGCCACTAAACAGGCTGTTGGTAAAGATTTTTTTAGTTCTTACTGCTTATGAAAGAATTTAGAAAGTGAGCTGACAAAAAAGATCCAAGAGCAAAATGGAAGTAAAAACAAGCAATGCCCCCAAAAATAGGTGCTTTGAGCATCTATTGCTATAAAAAGTCTTCATAGAAGGTATAAATATATATAACAGCAATACCTACAATATAGTGCAAATGGAAAATAAAGAATTGATATTATAGAATGGAAGAGATACAAGCTCTGAACCCTGTCCAATCTCATGTACTTCATCAGTGACTCAAAATTCAACTGCATGCCTACAGAGCCCAAAAATGAGACAAATAAGTGGATGAAAGAACAGTAGGAATCTTCTCTCAGGAATAGCACTGACATCAGGCTCGCCCAATCCTTGAAGTTTCAGTCCTTCAAGAGATTTTTCCCACCAAGGCCCAAATCCCAGCAAGTGGATTTCTGTTAAGTACTGCTCTGAGCCTTACCTAACTTTGCAGCTAACCCAAGGAGCCATTTTACATCCTCAGTGTAGGGCGGGCTGCGGGAGAAGTTGTTGGGATGGTCGTTGTGAGCTCTTCGGCCAAGCATCTCCAGAGCCAGCATCCCTGTGAGAAAGGGGCAGCCACAGTCAAGCAGCACTTCTGCCCAGTAAGGCTAAGTCTAGCATTTCACTCACTGCAACACAACCTGACTGGCCTGCCCTCCACCAGCAGAAAATTCCACAGCTGCAGAGTCCAGACAGAAACAAAGGTCAACCCTGGAGCCTGCCAGCACAGGAACTATCTGCAAGAACATCTGGATCTGCTGCTCCAGGCTGGGAAACCTGCACAGCCATCACCCCTCACCAGAGCTGCAAAGAGACACTCAAGCACCCACAGCAGCATCAAGCAGAGAGCCCCAAAGGCTGCACTACAAGAGATGTCCTGAAAGCAAAGCTTTTGTTCTAAATTTTGCAACAGAGAAGCTACCCAAACCAGCCTGCTCTGCAGCAAAGACAACAGGCCACCACTGAGCTGCAGTATTGCCAATCTGCAAACATTTCACTTATGCCATTACAGTTCTTCAGACAAATCCACCCATTTAAACAGTATTCAAGTATCAACATGTGCCATGTCCTGATTTTCCAGACCATCTTCTCTGCCTGTGCCTCTCTCTTATTCAGATTATTAAACACCCTTCATGGCATGTCGTGTACCACTGATATTTTAAACTACACCTGCATGCCTTTCTAGCTAACAAGTACTCTCTATTCTAGCTTTCAACAAAAAAGTCAAGCTTTCCTTCCATTTTCTTGCTGTTTCTCTTCCTTTGCTTATTTTAGAGACTTCCTTATCCTATGTCAAGTATCCACGGGGTTGAACCATGAGTCCATACAGGCAGCTCACTACTTACTACTACAGTAGCTTACTGCAGCAAACTAATCTAAGCTTAATCCCAAACCCCAAGACTGCTATCCTTGTACCAATGGCAATTCAGGCCATTGGTTATTTTCTCATAACCAGTGTGACTGGGAAAGGAATGCTAATTATATACCCACTCTTCACTAAATATAAGTTCCCTCTGCACCTATCTTCAACAAATAACTGGAAAGGCACAGGGCACTTCCTTTGTGCATCTGAAGACTCAACTGGTATTAAACTAGAGGTGTGCCCTCCCCATCCATAAGCAGCAGGAGCCAAATATCATTTTATCATATAGTCACAACTTGCACAGTCACATCCTTGAAGCCCTATTCAGGCTCCTTTATGTACATCTGCTGAAAGGCAAGACTCTTCCCAGCTTTAACCCACATAGCTTTCTTTTCTGCTCTGGTGGTCCTGAAAAGCAATTGTTCAATCTTACAATGCTTTGCCTTAATTTTTAGACTCCACATCTGATCATCAACTTGCTTTTCCCATGTCCCTCAGGTGCATTCATCCCCAACAGGTGCAGCAGCCAATTGCCAAACTGACAGTGAAAACCTGCAGCCTTGCCCTGAATCCCTCTCAAGGGGACTACAGAAACCCACTTGGCCATCCTTACCAACTCGGTATGCAGAGTGGAGGTAGTGCAAACCCTGGGGGCTCACAGGCTGACTGTGCTGCTCATCCTCGGCAGGAAAACCCCCCGTAACAAGGGAGTTGGGCTGTGAGGACAGAGTTGTCAAGGAAGCACCCTGAATCGCTGGGAACGTTGATCCTGCATGGACACTGCCTACTGAAGAGAGCAAAACAGCAGCATTAGGACCCAGCACCAGCCTAAAAGGTTTACTTGGGACATCATCTCCGTCACCTGACTGCCCCCTGCCAGTGTAGGGTTATATTCTCCTAAATAGAACAATAAAGCAACCAAAACCCACAGGCTTACAACTGAAATACAATGGGCCAGGAATAGCTCTATTCTGTTTGCAAGGTGGGCCTGACAAGATCAGTCACATATGTGTCCATTTCTTCTGCAGTATCTTGTGAACATGCACAAAATCCATGTTTTACTTGTAAACGTGTGTGTCGATTCAAAGGCATTTGCTATTATTAAACAAAATGTTTGGTTCTGATTTCTTGTCCAAGGAAACAATCACATGTATGTCTATACCTGATGAGAAACTGCTAGGAAAATTACTGAGCAGGAACAGAATTAAGTCACTCAAAGATCAAGTCCAACAATGCAAGGTTCTTCCGCTTCAGCTGTACGACAGCTGTCAGCCCATTCAGGAAGGCCTTTACTGGAGGCTGACCTCCAATCCATCCCTGGAAAGAACAGTCCCTGCACACACTGGCAGCATGCATCAACAGTAAAAATAGCAAGGAGACTTGAGAAGTTGCCACCTTCAGACACTTAACTAGTATGAGCAAACTCAAGGGAAATGACAGGTTTCAAATGCAAATCCATTGCATTGTGCCACCTAAACTTGTATGGAGAGCAGTAAACACTGAGTCACTAAGCTGCACTCTTACAAGACTCAAATTTACCTGTCCCTCTCAAGAAAGGTAAAAAGAGTAAAAAGCAAAGTTTGCTTGAGAACTCCAGAGCACAGATGCCATTAGGTGTGTGCAAACTGTTACCCTTATTTCACAGTTTCTCTGTGATGCTACTACACCAGCTTGAGCAATGCTGTAAGTTCCTTTTTATTTCCCCCTCCCTGTTTACTAGTGAATAGTTGAACACCTGAGAACAATGCATCTCCCAGGAAAGACCCCCTCAACCAAGGACACACAGGGTGCAAAACAACGCACAAAGCGGGGCAAAATTCATACTGCATTTGAAGTCTGGCCAAGGAGAATAGCCCGTAAAAATGAGGTAAATTATTGCCAGAGCTCAGGCATCACCACACAATTCTGTACTTCAGGAACAGTGAAACAGTATTGTAAGAACTGAAAATAAGTTTATGGAAGCCGTAAACAACGGCAACTGGAAAGGGTGGGGTTGTTTTCTCCTTTCGGTATTTAAAGTGTTCTAGGATGAATTAACACTTTTGGAAGATTCCTAACTCTTTGGAGGAGTACCGAAATGGTTTCTCACAATCAAAACTCACAGCATCAGATTGTGACTAAGGCTGGCAGCTATCAGATCCTAACGCCTTCAAGACTGTTTTATTTGCTTTTGTGGTAGCTTTTTAGCATCAAAATACAGGATAAAAAAATAACTGAAATTACTCTCCAAATACTCTGAATATGAAGGAGATCAACACAACTCTTTGGTATTTTTCCACATACCTGTCTTCCAGCACCTGCTGAGTTGCAACACACTGAAAACAGGGAAATATTACAGCCTCTCCAATGAGGGGTTAGCAAAGACTGGGGGCAAGCACGACCCACTGGTGCAGAACTCCATGGCAATGACAGCATGTCCACAATCCAGTCAACATCTGTTGCCCCAGTGCTACACGCTACTTCATGGATTTTCACCATCACTGGAGCCCTAGCACAACACATGAGCAACCATTCCAAATGCTATTGACGTGACTCTTGACAAAACGTCTGTCATCTCTGATAGTTCCACATTTGGGCACTGGCTGCCTCCAATCCTTTCAGGCATGAAAAAACAATTAGTAGTGCTTCTGTAGCAGAACTCTGCCCACTTCCTGCACTCTGTTCACCTGACCCAACAGAATTACATGAGTCTGCTCAAGATCATCTATGCTCACCTTGCCCCAAGGAGTGCAGGAATGAAGCTTTTACAGGTTAGAAGTCAGAAAGACCACAAGGGCTCCAAATATGATTTAGTCTTGAGGCAAAAACATCTGGCCAATCTCATACTGGAAATTCAGCGGAACAGAAGTTTCTCTCTGCTAGCTGTATCAGGTCCCCTTGGGAATCCCAGTACCCCTGAGCATGCACACCTTCAGAATGGTGTGCATTTGGCCAGAACTTTCCAGTGCAAGAACCCCCATTCCACTTGTAATCAATGAGGAACAGGACCTCCCTGGGGAACAGCTAAGAGACAGTAAAGAAACCTCTGCTCCCCAGCCCAGAGCTGTAACTTACGCGCTACATTGGAAGACAGCGACAGTCCCGTCTCACTGTGATAAGGATGCACCGCAATCGGCGTCATGGAGGGGACGGGCACGCCAGGGAAGGACACTGCTGTAGCTGCCAGTGACGGTGCCGTTACTGAGTAAGGGTACTGCGCCCCTATGAATGCTGGATGGACACCCTACAACAGAAGGTACAGAACAGTCGTGGCTACTTCGCCTGACCACTTAGAAGCAATTCAAAACATCATGTCCCCACACAAGCCCCAGAGCTTGAAAAGTCCAGTCTGAAGGAAGCAAAGGAGGAAACTTGCACCGCATGAGCATTACATCTGCTTGCTCCTCCGCCTTTAAAAAACCTAATCGTTTTGCAGAAAACCACTCCAAGACCTTCAAAAATAGGCAAAGGTTAAAATAACCTTTATTTGGCTTTCCCAGCATAGTCTCTATTTAGCCTGCAAGCTCTCAAGAAAACAAGCTTTCCATCCAGTGCCTTCTGAGAAACTACAGAGCAACAGAAATTAAGAACTACTGATGTATTATATTTTATATTCTCTTGAAACCTTAAATGCAGCCACAAAAGGCTCCTTATTGTGCAAATGCTGAGCTGGAGGGCCAAAGTAAGTGTCACCAACTGAGAGCAGAAAGAGAGACCTGATCTCAGATCATGACAGGTCTGAACCCCATGCTCTCCCCACTCCAATATACTCCCCCAGAAGCAGCCACACAAGGTCACAGTAAATGAACAAGGCACAGCCAATACTCACCTGTGGATAAGCCGAGCCAGGGACCGGGAAGACAGCTGGGCGCGGCATGTGCTGGATAGTGTGTCCAATATACTGGGGATTACAGGGGATGTGAGTCTGAAGGGTGGTGTAAGGGTGGAGACCCTGCGTGTGTGTATGTGCCATTGCTGGCCCTGCCACCGTGTGCTGCTGGTACATGGTCGACCCCACAGAGATCACTGGCACGACGGTTGCTGCTGCAGTTACTGCAGCTGCCACTGTCACTGTGGTCGGCTCTGAGGTCACCCGGCTGTCTGCCAAGCCACGCGTCGCTTCAGACGCAGCCCGCGCGCCACCGGCACTGCAGCCAGTGGCACCTTCTCTCTGGGCTGGGGTCCCACCAACAGTCTGTTCATAAAGCCAGTACCACTGATGAGCTACTTCAAAGAGGACTTCTGGGTACACACCACCTCCTTTAGCTGCCTCTTCTACTGCCATGCAGGCCTTTTCCAGCATCAGGTTGTCCTGGGAGCAGTGAAACAAAAGAAGAAGTCAAGAATGTAAAACAAGAAACACAAGAAGGAAAAACCACAAGAGGGGAGAAGTACAAGGCACTCTAAAATGACTAATACTATAGGGACCAGCCAGATGCTACGCAGCAGAATAACCAGTGTTATTCATGAAACATAAGAAATCCAGAGAACTGGGATTAAGTGAGTCTGGGCAGTAGCAAAGGAGCCAACCCCACAGGTAACAACAGCACATCCTTTATGCTAGAAATCAGTCTCCACTAGCAGCTGCCATATGATGCTCACCTGTTCCTTACACTGCACCAGAGCCCTCTGGATCTCGTTTGGGTTCAGGGCATGGGCATGAGGCAGGCAGCTGAGTGCCAGTTCAGCAGCTGCCCGCACCATGTTGGAGTCTCTGGCCCGTGAAGCTCTGTCTGCCAATGATGCCACCTCGGGGGGAGTTAGATGTCCATCCCAACACTCCACTAAGATGTTCAAGGCTGCGCTACCAATCTCCATGGCCTGCCCTAAGAAGAAGAGTGAGAGAGACTCTCACACCACTGTATGCCCAACACAGTTACAGTCAGCTTTCTTTCAACAGCAGGTGCACTCTTCACTTCCTTCAGCAGCAGTGACACAGCCCAGTTGCTTCCCTTAAGGTTCATATCAAATTTAGGTGCTTCCTCCCAAAACACAGGAGAAACAAGAGCCATCAATGAGCAAGTGGTGAGTGAGGACACCATTACTTAAGCTAAAACGCATTGGAAATAGCAAAAAGTACTTGCTATAGGTGATTTTAGTACCCACAAACCAGTATGGACTGTCAGTCTATTAATTCATGTCAGGAAAACATGAATTTTCGAAGGCGTGTTTTTTAGGCCTCTAAAAGCCATATGGATAGGCAGTAGGTATGGGTGCAATGAGAAGGAAGAAGAAAGTGAAAACTGAACACAGTTAGAGAGCAAGTTCAGACTTGACAAATGTCTGTCTCTTCAGCACACTTCTGAAGGAGAGGTAAAGACCAGTCTCTGTATGAGAAGTGGGCTTTTTAGACTGAAGCATGTTCCAGTACAAACAAGAAAGAGGTCACAAGAACTTTCCAGGCCAAAGTAACCACCACTATGTAAATCACTGCTGATCAGAAACTACTGCAGCTGTGTGAGCTGCTCACACAGCTCCTACAGCACATCAATATCATCATTTTCAAGAACAAGCTTGCCTCCCTACCCCACTTCCTGCCCAAAAGTTAGCCTCCCAATAAAGTTTTGCTGTAACCTGTGATCCAAGAGACATGTGAGGAGTAAGTTCGAGAGAGCCAGTTGGGAGACACGAAGTTGTGCAGCCCTAGTGCATACAGCCCAATCTCAAAGGCGCAGAGGTGAAGGTTGCGGTGTGGTCCCTGGTGCCCACCACTGGAGGAAGGGTGGGTGAAGATAGAGGTACTGCTGTTTCCACCTGCTTTGATAAGGACTGTCTTGGCCAATTCAAAGTAGAAGTGAGCAGCTGCCTCTGAGGGCTGGTTTGGGACATGAGGAGCATGGCTCTCCAGCCGCCTCCCTTTATACCTAGAAGAAAGACAGAAGAATCTTTCAGATAAGTACCCCAAGTTTGCCAGCTGGAGCTCCTGTCTTTGTGGTCCAGAGGAAACAAAACAAATTTTCCCCATAAAGTATTTCCCGATGCACGCGTGCCGTGTCCCCAACATCCAGCCTAGAGGTTACCTCTGTGCATTGGTATTATTCATTACCTGCCAACTTCCACAGTCTTTGCACGGGCTCCCCCACTAGCTCTCCTACTGCCACTGGAAGAAGAAGATCCCAGAGAATCACTTGAAGAACTGCTGATGCTGTCACTGTCCTGTCCTCTGCCCCAGGATGTTGTTGCCCAGCCCCCACGTAGAGGACGCCGACTGAGCGTTGGAGAACTGTCAGAGGTGGTTTCAGGAGCACTGCTGTCAATACTAGCCATGCCTACAACACCAGAACCAACACAGAAATGTCACTAGGGTTGGTAAATGCAATGCAGGAAGGTAAACTCTGAACCATATCACCTGCAATACCAGCTAAGATCGGTTGTGTCAGTGACTGCCTTAGGGCTGACAGGCATTCATTGTAAATTGAGAGAGATTAAATCAAATCCATTTGGCCACAGACATCAGTGACATTTTGTAATTCTTGGACTAAAATGCAGAAGAGTCCAAGAACAAGGCATCTTTATTTCCCCCTTCACACCATCACAGCCCCTCACTGCCAAGTTTTGTGGCAGAGTATAATAACAAGAAGCAAATGTACTTACAAAGTCAAGTTCCACAAATTATACAAATAGGAAGAAAACCCTCCAGATACATGCTGCACAACCTTCACATCCTCTGCCTCTAACTTCTACCCTTCCCAAGAGAAGTGTAGGGAGGCAGCAGCTTCTCTGAATTTGTTTCTGGTCCACAGAACCACAGTGTGGACCACAGTAGGTCCACAGGACCACAGTGCTGCACTTCTAGAGTCAGCAGTCATTCAGCTTCAGGTATCTAATCCATCACACAGAACATAACTGGTTCAAGAAAGGCAGGAAATTTATGGAGCAAATCTTATTTGTCCATGTCAAACACCTCAGAGATACTCAGCTGCTTCTGTTGTACAGGAAAGGCTGACAAGTAAAATCCCAGAGTCATAGAACAGATTTCTCAAATCTGCACCACTTCTCAGTGCAACCTGTTCAGAGCCTCACGACCCTTACAATAAAGAACTTATTCCTAATGTCCCATCTAAATCTCCCATCTTTCAGTTTAAAGCAGTTATCCTTTGTCATATCACTACATGTCCTTGTAAAAAGCTCTTCTCTGGCTTTCTTGGGTACATCCCAGCAGACTGCCTAAGAGAGCACTAGATGCTGTATGAGCTAGTCCATTCCCACCTGTGTGTTTCTTCTTCTGCCTGACAGGTGAACCCCAGCATCTCCCATTGTATCCACCTCGGTTTCCAAGGGCCAGACGACTGGGGACCTTTCCCTCTTGTTTCAAAACCATGGCCTCTGCAGCTGGCTCACAGGGGGACCTCTGAGAGCTCTCTGCTAAACAGAACAGTGACAACGCAAACATCATCTTGTTCCTGTAGCTCTAAAATCAGGGCCGTTTAAAAAATACAAGTATCAAAAGATAAAGGATTTTTATAAAACTAATTATATTTATGAGCAAGATTATCTCAGTTTTCTTTTAAATCATCTAGGCCAAGAACATTTAACTCAAGATTTGGAAAATGGGCTGTCACTATGGAAAATTTTAGCAAAGTTGTTGCAAACCACTTCTTACCCTGTGTACTCTTCTCCACAAAGTTCTCAGGACTGCTCTGGACTGCAGTGCTTACAGCAGCTTGCTGAGTGACAGAAGTCCCTGGAAGCTGCTGGATAGCTGCAGCAGACTGGGCAGCATGTTTGGAAGGAGATTTTTGATTGGCAACTGCAGGCTTGCTGGACGAGTAGAAAGAACTCAGCGTCTGTGGTTTGTGAGTTTGACTCTCTCTGTCCAGGAGTTTGTCTAAAATCTTCAACAACAAGAGGGGAAAAAAAGAAGGCACTCAGCAGAAGGGTAAGAGACCAGGCATTACACTAAGACAAAGAGGTAAAATATCAAATCAACTTCCTGGTGGACAACCAATTTTATTTGTTGGAGAAAAAAAGAAAACGCTTATTTTCTAGAAAGTATGCATCATGTTCCTGCACCAAAGATCAATGCAATGCACAGTTGAAAGCCATGTGGCCTGCATTACTTGAGGAAGCAGACTCAGTAATACCACATTTCCACTTGAAATAGACACTGGCTTTACTTGAAAAGCACCCAAAATTCACAAAAAATAAGCAATTCTGGTATATCAAGGACAGAAGGGAGAATTCTAAATTTAGTTCTGCCAGATGTTGTTTAAGTCACAAAAATACCACACTCACCATTCAGAAAATCCTGTCATACATTACTGAGAAATGGGCAAAGCCACTAAAGAAACTGCTTTATACTGGCCTACAGTAACATTTTCTTGTCATAATTTATTATTTAATTGGGGAACAATGCATCACCACGTTCTAAGGGTTTGTCCGCTTCTAGTGTTTGTTCTCCATATTTAATCAACACCACAACTCTGACAGATCATTTATGCACAGATGATTGATACCACAGTGTTCCTGTTATTCCCTGGAGAAGACTATAGCAAAAGTGCTTCTCTTTTAGGAGACAAAAAGACACTAATAACGTAGTTCTTGAATAATGTAGTTCTTGCTGTGTAGGAGGATTTCTGAATATAAAAGATTAATAAAATCCTTTCTGAAGCTTCAGCAGTTTTCAATTTTTTTTTTCTTCCTTTGGGGTGGACAGGCAGAGTTTTACTCTCTCTCTTGCATAGGAAATTAAGACAGGTGTACTGAACTACTATATCAAAGAGGTGAGAGATTAAGAAACAGCTTTTGCTAGCTATACCGTTCTGCAAGCCAATATCCCTGCAGCAAAACATATGCAATTCCCACACCACACACAGACTGCACAACAAAAACCCTCAGGAGTGGACTTGTCTTAGCAATAAAAGCAGTGACAACACATCTCCTGACTGGATCTTAAGAAACCTGTGGAAAGAGTGCCTCTCCCAGGGCAACGCACTCTGCACAATTTTGCGGCAGTGGATGAATATAAATACCACAACCTAGCTTGTAAAACATCAGTATATGACACAGCAACTTGCACTCACTGGCAAAACCATCAAATCCATCAAAACCCAAACCTTCCTTCTCCCTCTCCCCTTTCAAAGGGAAACTCACCTTCTTCAGCTTAGACTGATCATCCTTGTAAGTGATCATCAGGGCTAGTGCCAGATCCCCTTTCTCCCTTCGTGTGCCTTCACACAACAGAGGATGTTCTGCTTCACTGACAGTTGTTTTCATACCTGCAGCCCATAAAAGAGCATGAAGAGACAAGTGAGCTCATGGGACTACACTACATCCTGAGAGCTGTCTATACTTCAGACTGTTTTAATCGCCTCACTGTTACAGGCAAAAAAATATTTCTTCTGTTAACTTCAAAAAGAGGCCATGAATAAATAGAAGATGCAGTCTGTCCCTAGAATACTAAATTGGCCACAACTGTCAGAACAACCAGATACTAAAAGGCTACAGGAAGAGTCCGGGCAAGCCTACAACCCTATCTTGAAACAAATCTTTTGCTTTTGCAGATGCTACAAGCCAGCATTCCAACACCATAAAAAACTCATCCTTTTTCTTTCAGAAAGGAGGCAACAAACAACAGGTCTTGTCTAATCCATTTCATTTCTTTTTGCATACTGCTTTAAAACATGCATACAGTCTTGTCAACATAACATGTATACAATCACTGCTTTGTTGTTGAAGCAAATGAGGCAAGAATTCAGTACTATGCTAAGATCCTGAATGATATGATAATGCTTGACAGTACTTCCGCTAATCTTTCGCTATCATTGTCTAATCTCTTCAAAAATGATTGCCTTTTGTTCTCTGAAACTGTCCATTTCCATTGAAGCCCAGGCAATACACATTTCCTGACAAAAGAGCAAGCAGAAAGCTAAAATTCATCTTACTACCTAAACATTGAGTTCTCATCCTGTAGTCTCCTTCCATTTTTTCACAGCTTTACAATGATACCTCAACCCTGGCATGTAGAATTCTGCATCTGGTTCTATCAAACTCTGCAAACACTTCTATTTCTGCACCAAACTGGAATGAACTCCCACCATTCAAAATGGGAAAGCATGCAGAACATGGATTAAGGCAGACTCTCCTTGTAAAAGATTCTTACCAAGAGCAGCAACAGCTGCCTCAAAACCAAGCTCTTCATCTCCAGGCATTTCATTGTTCCAATTACGGCTTGGGGGTCTAGAGCCTGTAGGAGAAACCACTGAAAAAAGACAATAGAATTAGTGTTCATCCTTCAAAGATAAGGCTTCAAAGCAAAAGACATTTCTGAGAGCTTTCTGAATTTGCAGAGCTTCCTGTGGTCCTATTCTTAGCCTCATACCAGTTTCAAGACCACAGCACCTTAGAGGATTTTCTTCCCATTTCTCTCTCTAAACTCAGAAGGCTCCAAACCAGTATATTGCCAAGTTGGTCTTCTAATCCCAGGTTGCTGTGTTCTTTTTATATTCTAGATTTATATTAGCTTCCTCTGAATACAACCAGCATAAAAGAAGCAAAGCCAGTAATTTATAACTATTTTACAAACGCATATAGAGTGCTGAAATGTCTTAAGTGTGCAGCTGTTTTCAAATGTAGGCAGAAGGAGAAACTGTTCCACTGGGGAAGAAAATATCTTTAAAACAATGTAGAGGCAAGTACAAACAACAGCACATGAAGAATTAAACTTTGGTTGTTCTTGTACAGAAGACAGTTTCTCTCTGAAAATCCCTCAAGACCTGGCATCTCAGAATATGCCCTACACACACTCAGGCCAATGCTGTCAGTACCTGGAGTGCACAGAACATCAAATATAAAGCTTGCCAACATCAGAGGCAGGACAGGACGGTAATCACACAAGGTCCCTTCTCGCAGTTCTTCAGCTCTTCCTCGAATAGCGTTCATCTCATTGGTGCCCAAGGGAATCTTCTTCAAGAGGGCTGCAATCTCAGATTCCTGATAAGCCAGCTTCACCTGGCAGTATCCACAAGGAAACAGAATAAAAGCTGTCAACAGCACAGTCCCCTGTGGGACATAGATCATTCTCCCCTATACAAAAAGTACAGCAATCGTTTTTATTAGTTTATTAAATGATAGCAATGCTTACCAGCCTAGCCACCATTCCCATTCTCTCCACAACGAAAGCAGATTTTCAAATCTAATAACAGTCTTGCTTCGTATTTATACACAATTTTTTTTAAATCAAATGATCACTTTTCAGCTGCATATAGAAAAAATGCATCAGCTCTCATAAGAACATCAGCAGAAGTATCTGACTGGATAGGCCAGTGGAAAAGGTGGTTACTTGTAATTGTAGGAAGAAAGGATGCTATTTAAGTGATACACCCATTTGAGACACCAGAGACTGATTAGCAGAAGAACAGGCACAGTTGCAGCACACATGCCATCAGGATGAAGACATTTCACAGCTCTGTGCCTGTATTCTCTCCATTCTTAACACATGAAAGCAATAATTTTCTTTTAGGTAGCAAGTGACTGCCAAACTCACAATCTTCTAATCAGATCATAAGAAGTACAGATAATTAGTGTAATAATTGTAGGTGGTGGATAACTAGCAACCATACACACTCTAAGGGACTGAACAACCCTGCAGTGACAAGCAAGGTAGCTGTAAATCACAGACACATGGTCTTCACTGGACACTTTTTTCAAAACAGGAATCCTCATAGTAATCAAGGAGTGTCCAAAATAATATGCTTGTACAGTGCATATGCTTACTTGCCAGTGAATGAGGTTGTTGCAAAAGCAACAATTTTCAAACACATAACAATTGCACCAATTCACCCTAAGGAATAACTTTCAAACCATTTCACTGATGCAAATATGAACAAATGTGGATATTCACAAATGACTTTGTTTTCCCCACATTAGCAAAGCAAACTGAAAACATATTTAAGATAAGAACTAGGCTGTTTTTATCCAAATAATACATTCATAGAAGATTTTGTATTCCTTTAAATATTTTCAGACCTATAGCTTCATGTGACATCAAAGACCTGTTGACACATGAGGTCTGAGCTTCCTATCAGTGAAGGTAACAACAGCTGAAGTGATATTGTTAATAATTTTTTTAGGAGATCAACATGTCCTAATGGGATTTGCACTCAACTGATTTAGTTCTATTGCAATCCATTTTAAGAAAACATATAAAAGCACAACCAAACTTCAGGCGCTGAAATTTAAACCATGCAAGCAAACACATTGCAAGAGAACAACATTTATGGATACTCTCTTTTTGAGATATTTAATTACCTCCAGAGCCTTGGTAGAGGCAGGTGGTCTCTGCAGCTCCAGAGCAAACATTCCTATTCGGAAGGCCAAGTTATGGTACTCCAGCCGCTCACTCAAGACAGTCAGCAAGAAAGCAGCTTTAGACAAGGTGTTGGTTGCCATCCATGTCTGCTTGCTGGTTGACACTTTGTTCTTTTTGCCCTATTTGAGGAGGAATTTGTCACAGAACATTTTCCTAAACATCCTAAATGACTCTATGCTTGTCCTCTTATCCTTTGCAGTAATTACAGACAGGGGAAAGAATAAAATACATTTAGATTTTGTTCCTTCTGCTGAGGAATCTCAAATTTCAGTGGTTACCACTGAACATCATTACTTCCCCTATGTCACCCCAGCACAACACAGTGAAAGAGCTGGCCTGAGGACAAGACACATGTTCCCTATTGGACTGATGCTGTGCAGGCACATGTCACATGCCCATCCCTTCCAAGGGAACCCTTCTATACAACAAACACTACTTAGTGTCACTACAACTGAGTTTCCAGAAGTTTATGCTTATGTCCAACCCTCTTATCCTGAAACAGCAAATCTACTAACATTTCCAGTGATGCACACTATGAAATAGGAGACTAAGGTTTTGGAGAGAATCACAAGAAACAGGATCACTTGCACAGAGCTGCACTAACATCAAGACTACTGATGGTTGCTGCCATCTCTCTACCTTAGTTGGTGGCTGCTCCACTTTGAGATCTGGAGGGTTGGCCAGCAGGTCCCTGGCAAGCTCTACAGTCAAGCGGCAAGCCTCATTACTGTATCCGTGTGCGTACAGTGCCTCTGCACAGGCAAACAGGATCTGCAAGAAGGAACAAATGGTCATGTTCAAAGCACACTACCCCGCCTGGAGTTAGCCTGCTCAAACCACTTGTCACAAAGACTGCAAGCACAATTCACTACTAATTTCAGCAGCAGGTATTCTCAGAGTCCTCCTTGCCTAGCCCTTCACCACCACTCCTCGAAGCACCCCCCTAAAAAGCCTTTTCTTACATTATTAAGTCCCATCCTCTCTCCAAGTGCTGTGAGATCAGAGAATAGCTCAAAAAATACTAAACTTCAAATTACCACTATTTCCATGCATTGCCATTTGGCTGCTTGGTTATATAGGTGCAATCTCTAAGCACATTTTGTGGTTATTACTGGAATAAGACACAGTTTATTTAGACTGTTTCTCCTTTCCAAAGAACTTCTGTTTAAATGGTTGGATTTAAATTTTTCTTGCTGAGCATGTTTCAGTCTCATTTTTAATTTCAGATAATTTTCAAGGGTGAGACTAGGTGAAAAGCACACACTGTTTTGTCTACATTTGTAAATCCTGGAGTGTGAGATGGGACCAATTAAAACTGGGACACACTTGCAGTTAGCACAGAAATAGGGAATCAAGCTTGTGGGAAGCAGACATATGCTACCACTGCATTAAGCTTGTAGATACCTTATGACACAGTTGGTTATCACAACATTGTAATTAAGCACTTGATTTAACAACATCCTAGGTTAAGTGTGACAGCTATGAACATGGTGAGACCACGATTTATACAAGACATAAAACTGCGAAATAGCATTTGGAACTAGATTCAACTCACCTCCATCCGGTTCTCCTGTTCCAGAGGCTTTATACCAGCAAATATATCCTGCTCCTCTTCAATTCCCCCTTCAGCTTTGTCATCATCTTCCTTGGCTACCTCTTGTGGATTCAGATAGTATACCTGGTAATCATCTTCCTCTTCTCCATCATCCTCTCCCCCTGCTGCACCATTCTCTCCCATTTCTTCTGGCTTCAGACTCATACCGCCAGAGATCTCATCCGCAGAAGGTAGGTCATCCTCGCCACTACCCATCTCCCCCACAAGATCCTTGAGGGGTTTCTTGGCCATGGAACTGCTCCTGAGAGTAGGCTCAGGTCCCTCGGAGAAGTACACTCCACCATCCTCCTCAAAGGCATCCCTGTAGCTCCTGCTCAGTGGACTTTCTGAAAAACTGAAGGTATTGCTGGCTTCTGCTCCCAGTGCCAAGCTGCTGTCATCCAGGCTCATCTCTGCCAAGTCTGGCTCCAGAGAGCTGTCCTCACTGCTCATACGGCGTTTCCCACTATGTTTACTGGTCAAGCCTTTGCTCACTGGCAACTTTGCTTTGCTCACTGCAGTCTTATAGACAGCTTTATCCCCTTCTGCCGAGAGCCGTCTCAGAACCCTCTGTGGTGTTTCAGAGACAACTTTCCGCTTTCCAGTGAGCTCCTTTGGACGAACCGCTGGCTCCTGGGGCGAGGGCCGCAGCCTGTCCCCAGGCTGCAGACACGGTCCCCCGGGCTCCTGGCCGTGGGTCCTACCAGCCTCACAGGCACTTTCCGCACACTGCAACCGGCAGCTCCTCTGTTGGATGGCCTTTACCCAACAGAACGAGTTCTTCTTGTCAGTGCTGCTATATGTAATCCCAGGAATGGGATAAGCTTCCTCCCAGTTGAAGTAACAGGCTTCTACAGCTGGCTTGAAACCTTGGAAGAGCTTCTCCAGTGATTTCTTGTGCTGACCTCTCTTAACATTATCTATGACTTTCAGCTGCCACTGTCTGAGCTGTGAGCAAAGATCCCTGCGCCTAAGAGAAGAAAGGGGACAGGTTAGGAAGCAGACACAAAAAGCACCTGCAACAAACTACTACTTAACCCACAGAACATTTCCTTCCTTTGGCCAGAAACACCATCTGCTGAATTAAGTTAATGCTAAATACAGGCAGCACTAATAAGAAGACAGGCTGAAAAAAGCAAACAGATATATTAACAACTGAATTCTAGACGGGTTCATGATCCAAAAACAAAACACGAACATCACCAACATGAAAGCACAATACAAACTGGGAGGTTTAAAATGAAACGCTGTCTGCCCTGTTTGCTTATCTGTCCTAAGTAAAGTGTTAGTGATTTGAGTCTCAGGAGTCCCAGATGAGTGAGATAAGTCCCAGAGTCAGTCTCAGTTCCATGGGGAACTGCCCTTGGCAACACTCATAAAACAGTTTGCAGCAGCTGTGAAACAGCCCTGTGAATAACTCCAGTTAAGACATTCACAAGTACAACCTATATAGCCTACCCAGGGAAACACAATGACAGACAGGACTACCTAATCTCCCTCCCAGGCATTCACCTATTTACCCTAATGTAGAGGCTAACAACTTAATTTAAGCTTTAGCAAGCTGTCCTCAGGAGAACAAACTGTTGCAAACCATAGGGACAGCAATAATTGATGTTCAAGTAACTCTGAAGAAGCAGCAAGTTGGCAGGACTACACAGACTCATGTTACACAGTTAGTCCCATGCCCCCACATTACTATAGGAAGAACAAAACAGTTCTGCATTTTCCAGCTCCAAATCTCACACAGGGCCTACACACTTGAGCAAAATAGTTTAAATGGTGATCTAATTCAAGAGAAAAAGACATTTCTAGAAATTTCACCAGGTGTCTCAACCAACTGCCATTCTGTTTCTGCCACACATTTCTGATTATATAATCCCAACACTTAAATCCTATCAGATTTCCTATCAAAAGTAAAAGGACAAGAAAACAAAATAAAAGTTGAGGTGACCTAATTTAGGTGCAAAGGGTATTGGTACAAAAGGGACTAAATGAAATGGACTACTTAATTTGTCCACTCAAGAAATTAATTAACCAGGAAACATACTGGTTAAGAACATGATTTTCAGAAGGAAAAAGGAGCAGGAACTACTTGGGAAGGGTAACATAAGGATGAGACTCTGTGAAGTCTCCTTGTGATTCACTGTAAGGACTGGGAAGCACAAGAACAGGGTCCTTGGAGACTATTCAAACATCAAGAGAATAGGTAATCAAGCAGGAGCATTTCAATTATTTATCAGCTCAAGTAGGAGATCTGAGCAAATCTGAAGTGCATCAAATAACTCAAATGTGAATATAGACAGCACAACTTCATACGTTATTAAAATACTTTATGCTTAATACGTTATTAATACTTTATGCTTCATACGTTATTTAAATACTTTATGCTTTTTCTGTGTGATTTGATTGATGTTTGTGTTTATTTTAAGCCTCATTCCCAGTTTCCTACAGTTTTTGTCTTCAACTCCTATACTTAGCTACTTCATATTGCAAACTGTACAAGACAGAAACTGCATTCATTTTAGTGTCCCTGATATGCCTTCCATAGGGCATTTTATTAATGTTACACAATTCAGAGAAAGCAAATCCTGTTAACATGTAATTGTTCTGAAATTACCATCCTGTGTCATTTGTTCTGAGAAACTGCTGAGAATTTATAGCACATTAAACTAATCCAATACATTTTATACACCACACTCTGTAGACAAGATGTACAAAACAAACTATTATGATGTCAACCACAGTATCTCAACAGGAGCTCTCAGTACCTCCTCTGCTATTCAACTGGTGCTAAATAAAGATGGTGCTAAATAAAGATGGCAGTGACTTACCAGAGCACAATATGGTTTAGAAATCTGCAGAAGCCACAAAATCTTTTCTCAGACAATTGAAAACACTGACTGAAAACCATACACTGGTGACACTGTTTACCAATACACTGCAGAGAACAAACTCCCTAAGAGCACAGAAAGCAAGAACTGGTTCATCTCTAAATACACAATAGTAAATGACTGGGCTAAACAGAATTCCATTAAACTGCTGAATGGTTAAATATAGAAACCTTTAAAATTAATTGGTAGCTGGTGCTATCATTCAAATGTTCTCCACTGGGACACTAAAATGCAGAATTACACACATACGTAAGAAAAAATGCTCAGAAAACAAATTAGTCATGCTACTTGATGTTGCTAAAAGTAAGCAGCAATAGCAATTAAAGTAATTACAATGCTTTGAATGTTACAGAGCACATAGTCCAGAAGGACTAATGGTTGAATAGAGGTAATGATACAAACACAAGAAATCCACACTATGAAAGTCTTTAGTGTGGTTGAGTATCACAGAAATTAAAGAGAGACAGGAACTGATTCTGCAGCTCACCTCTGTGAACTAATAGTTGGGTCGAGGACAGCCAGCCTCCAAAGAACCACCATCTCATCACACATGCTTGCACAAGCATGAGCAGCTACTTCTGACTGGCCACTGCTGCGTCCTGTGTGTCCACTGGCACTGCTGTGTGACGCGGATGTTCGCACACTGTACCACCAGCCAGTTATCTGCAGCACAAAAAGTTCAGTGGAGCTGTGTTAGGGCCAACACCTCATCCCCTGCTCTCACTCTATCTCATAATCCCAAGGAAACGGGATCTGTAGTTAATATCAGGTTTTCATTTGACTCCAAAATAATTATTACCATTAAAGTAGTATTGGTTTGTGAGAACTAAGGGCCTCAAAATTTCTCTAGTTAGAAGGCACATGCCCAAAGAACAAAACACTCACAGGACATTCACTTCATAGAGGTCTTTGCACTTGGAGAGAAAAAGTAAACAAATGTGATAAATGAAGCATTTCCTTTCCCTTGCTTAAAGTCGAGGAGGTATGGGATGGAGCAATAAGGAAACTTACACCACAATTTATATTACAGACTGAGGTCAAAGTCCTGAACTACCAAAAGAAATCCTTTTTTCTAATATTATTTTAACAAACAAAAAAAAAGTACTGCTTCAATCCACCAAAAGATATCTTCTGTAAAGATAACAAAAGCATCTGAGATTCTATCACACAACATATATATGTAGTTTTTATTAACATGACAGCTCATACATGATGTGCTTTGTTAAAAAAAAACCAAACAAATAGAACAACTGTAAAATAAATCACCTTGATTGGGAAGAAATCAAATCAAATATGCTGAACAAAAGAACTCAAACTCTACATATTCACGTTAGAAGAATTGAGGCATTTGGGGAATACAGTGTTACCAGGACATCTGATCACTAGATCAGAACAAGAGCAAACTGTAACATCCTTTTAGTGTGGAGAAGCACCTGCCCACAACACACATAGGCTATTAAAATAATCGTATTCAGCCATGGGTTGTATAGACACAAAGCACCAGTTACTGGCTCTGCCAGGTTCCTCAAAACATCCCTCCACCCCAAGTAAAGAGATACCTGCTCATAGTTGAGACACTGGTCAGTCAGAATCTCCAGCAAAGGAGCTGCATTGCTATCCCGTCTCTTAAACATCTCCCGCACAATGGAAAGCAAGTTCCAGATTCCTTCGGGTTCCCTTCCTCGCAGGGGACGCCGCAGACAAGCCCACTCAGCAGCAGCTGGTGGCTCAGTGGAAGACAGATACATTGAATTCACATCACTGCATGAAGCAGAAGAAAATGGAGCAAAAATTAAATCAAGCAGAGTCATAGAAAATCCTGAGTATAGTGTACATCCAGAAATATATTTGCCCTTCAATGGCACAGACACGAGTAACCTAAAAGACAGAATGCACGATGAGCTAAAGAACACCACACAAACAAAATACTGTACAAATACAGTCTGCTCTACTGAAATAACACTGCAGAAGCTACACAAAAATAGTCCAGAAGAGCGACCATGAAACTGAATATCCTTCAGACCAAAGCATACAGGCTACATGGTGAATGAATTTACAGATCACATGAATGTCACATTTTCCCTTCAATGGGAAACAGCTTACCTGAAAACAACAGGAGTGGGTCCACAGAATTTATGAAGGGTTTTCTTTATGTTGTCACTCAAAGTAGATTCATCTAAATACCAGGTGCTTTGATCTGATGCAGAAGGTCCAGCAGTGGGATCTTACAAATAAAAAACACATTTACAGTCTGCAAGCTTTGAAGATACTTTATGTGCACAACCACAGAGTACACAGGGAGTGCTACCCAAGTTATTTCACCCATTGCTGAACACGCTATTCAGAATTTTCTTAAAATGTTACCATAACATTACTTTCAACATTAACAACATTAAATTAGAAGATTCTTCTTGACCAGAAGGGTAATACAGCACTAAAATAGGAATGCTCTAACATCTCTGGTAACCAACACTTAGGTAAGCTACCCCAAATCCCAGCTAACCCAGTCTAGTGTTGCAAACAGTACAGTTTTAAGCAGGAAAGAGAGACATCCCCTTCAACCGATATTCCCAGGAGTCTGTATTTAATACCAAATTAAAAAGAAAAACACTTTGTTAGAAAGTGCATTGCCTGATGCTCCCTTCCTCTGCAAGCTCTCTGAGATGCCTGTTGTTGTGCCATATATACATGTAGGTGCCAATACTCATCCCTTTTCCTCTACTTCCATCTGCAATCCAAGCTACCAGGTAACAAATCAGTTCAGAAACCTAAAGCAATGGAATCATTCTCTTCCTATCTGTGATACAGATTGCTGAAATAAGAAGTATTAAAATTACCTGGGGCTCCACACACTGTGTTGATGGCAGTAGACTGAGAAGATAGCAACTCGTCCAGCAAGCGCTGAGCTGTTGGAAGAATCTGAAAACAGGAAGCAAACTTTCAATATACACAGTATTTCTTATCCTGCTACAGCCAGCCAAAGATCATGACTGAAGCACTCTGGCAATTTCAGGAGTATGGAATACAGAGCTACGTTTTCAGAAAGGACGACAGAGGGTGCTAAAGATCACACAACAGCCACCAGCTGTGACAGCTCTCTCATAGCCCACGAAAGCTTCACTTTCTACAGTCACACCCTAATAAGTAAGCAAAAGCATCACAATTTATTAACTCCTCTCCCATTTCTTGAGGAATAGAAGTCTACAGAAAGTGATAATGCAACTAATTTTGAGAATTAGGGAAGCCACTGCTGTCAAGGTCACCATTTTCCTGCACTTTGAAAGATCTTTACTTCTTGATCCTAAATAATTTCTCTAAAACCCAAGCAAACAGGAGCAGGGGAGCACACTATAAAATACATGTACACATAATTTTTGGGGCATACTTTAGCTTATTTACAATCCAGTTAGCAAAGGGATTCAGTAGTAGACGAATACAATTTCAGCACTAAACTAATCATAGCTTCTGGACCAGCTCAGAGTATAAGAAGGTTCACACTGATTGTAAAATCCTATGTAGATATACCCTTAAAACGCTATTTTTGAAAGAAAAATGCACAGTAGAAAGAGCTTTTTTCCCCCATACTAAGTCTGAAAGCGTAGATCCATTTAGCCTTTAGTATGTCTGCACAGAACAGGCAAATTGTTAATCCACATAATTAGGATTAAAATGACTTGCAACAGAATGTCTGATATCTCCCACCTCTCCATACAACAGCTGAGGTAAATGATCACTCCTACTGTAAAGAAAGGCACATTCAGTACACCTGTATTTGCAAATACTACAGATACATCTCAAACAGATGGAAGAAAAAAATGCGTCATAAGGATATTTTGCATTTCAATCACCTAAAGAAACAAATTCAGCATTAAGCTATTTTGTACCGTTTTCCCACTACTACATATTTTAAGAAAATTCACAGGTCTCAGCAGTGTCACACCTTAAGGCTGAAGTACCAGGGACCTGCAGTGACTCTCCTTCAGTCTTTTTTACTAAGATATTCAGGCTTAATTGGAATAGGAATACTGGCTTAATAAGGGGAAATAGCCCTTGGGTGAAGAACTAGGTAATGAATTCCAGCTGCTTTTCCATGATTTTCCTAGATACAGAAAACACTTTCTACAGAGATTCTGAAAAGCATCTAGCTGCGTTCCTAGAAACCATCATTCCCCTACACATGAAAGTAATTCAGCATTATAATACTGTACCATGTCATTCACAAACTGGAAATAACGATAAAATAGATTCATGTGTACAGCCCACTCTAATTCTACATCATGTAGTCAAAAATGGGGTCCCAAGGAATTAGAGTATCTATCTCCACCCAGAAATCTTGAAGACCAGGAATAAGACTGTTGAAAGAATTTGGGGCATGCCTTGCCTTTTTAAAGGAATTACACAACATAGCTCAAGACATATCTCCCAATAAACCCCAAACTTTTCTGTTGGGCAGCATTCATCAGATGATCTGGCAAAATTGTAATAATTAATTAATCCAGATGACCCTGATGCACAGCTGATACACATGACCAAAGGAGAAATAAACCCAGCAGAAAGGAGCAGACAGACACAGAATACCTGAAAGCAAACATGCCAACTCACATGCCATTCAGGAAACAATTATTACCACTACTAGCCTTTCAAAGCCCTCCCCTATTAAGCACCAGATTGTACCATAAAGCTTAGTCTGAGGAGAGAAAAAAAGCTTTGCCTGTTACGTAATGCAGCAAGAAGCACACACTACTGGTGCTCATCTCTCAACAACAAAAAAGCAGTATTTTTTTATCACTTTCATATTATACAATTCCTCTACTTCCTTTCATAAGAAGATTAGTATTTCTGTAGGAAATTTATAGGATGTTTTAGCAATAGAATATCTTCGTGTCCTAAGCACAGCACTGTAAGATGAATTTTAGGCACATGCTTCCAGTAATCTAACTCCTACTTAAGAGGAGTGTGTTACAAATGCACTGCTGAAATGTGACAGATATCCATGCAGGTCAGTTTTTCTTAATCTCCTTTAGCTGAACCAGCATAAAAAAGTTGTCAAGCCCTTGTAATTTTAAAGCAGGCATTTCACAATCACTTGGGTATTCCCGTCTATTTTGTGCAAACATTTTAGGCAGATGATACAAATGACCTGACCCTGAACAACACAGATATTTAAGGAATGAGAGAGCAGACTTAGCCTTTGACTAAAAAAAATGTCATGTCTATTACACTGAATGATTTTTATGAATCACCAAGAAGCTACACTGGGGGAAGTCAAAAGGTTACCAGTTAAATGTATTAGAAAGTGCCCACTTAAGGCACATACAATATTTTATCTGGGTAGTTCTCTCCACTTAGCTAACCAAACACACAAAAAAGAAACAAGCTGATTCGGGCTGACCTAAAATTAAACTATCGTGAACTGATTTACTGTGTTTGATCTTTCACAAGCTCAGTATATATTCATGCTGATATGGATAGCCACCACTCTTCTTTCTCCTTTTAAGACACTTCTAGTCTTCCACCTGGCAACAGACCATTGTCGAATAACAGAATAACAAAACTGAAAAGAGCAAGAACTGAATCCCTTCCCAGTAGCTCACAACTGAACAGGGTAACTGGTTACTTCGCAGCAAAAGACATCACATAAATTGACCCAGAATAAAGACAACTGCATTTAACAAGTTGCCAGTCAGATGACGGCCCCCACTTACCTGTTGTGGAAGTTCACTGATTAGGTACTGAGCAAATTTTTGCAACTGGTCTCTTTGTAGCCGAGACAAAGACTCAGAAACAGGTGCTCGTAAGCACACTGCAGATGCCTGAAGAAAGAAAAGGAGACACAAACTACTATTAATGAAGCTGTGTCCACCGAATTGATGAAGTGTCACAAACACTTGCTGTGCTGATGCATACCATGCTTGGTCTTGATGGCAAATTATTTTTATTCTGAAATTATGTAGTATGTTGCAGATAAGATGCAAATGAGCTGTCAAGGCTTTCTAAAAACTGGTTTTAAGGCTTTTTTTCAAGGAAACTGATGTAACAGCTGTGCTTCAGATCTGTTGTTGCTAGCAATTGCACAAATACTGGCAGAGACTTCACAAACAAACCTCTAAAATAGGACATTATCCCTTAAGCTTCTGGCAAACGAACCAGCTCTGTGGGGGACTGTTTCACAGAACCACTACCATCTCATTTATCTCTTTAGAGTATCCTAATTCAGTCTAAAAATCTCTTTTCGTATCTTGGAACAAATTAGATTATAAAAAACCTCACCACTAGCTTCTTAACCTTTTTCACTCTACGTAACAAAAATGTCCCACTTAAAATTTAACCCTACACAGTCAAGAGCAGTTTGATAATAAAGACATTTCTGATATTGTCTTGTCTACATAAAGCAATATACCGTCGCCTGTAACTTGCTAGTGTCAGTTTATACAAACACAAAAATACTTTCACTGTCACTTTTCAGGTGGAGAAAGGATTGGAGGCAAAAGAATGATTTTTATCTTACACAGGGTCCACACTTTGAGTGTAAATAATATAAATGACAATTTGGTTTTTAGCCTCATTCTCCATATCCACCTTTTAAAACTCAAACTAAGAATTCAAAGCAGAACCCATTTTTTTTTGCTCTCCAGTCCTAAATACAGAAAGTATACCAATATTCTGATTATTTCACAAGAGTATAAATTTAAGCCAATTACCCTTGTCCATTGTGAAATAGTAACAAGCTTCAGCAGGTTATTAGAACTTATTAAAGAATCTAGAGTTGATCATAAGCATGTTAGCTGTAAAATGTTCTGTGACAGCAGAAAATCTTCTGTTCCTTTCAATCATCAAAACTTAATCCTTTGTGCTTCTCAGCTTCCCAAAGCAGACAAAATTCAACTCTATGCAAGACCAAACCCTCAACTGCTGTATTTCATGTTGATTCTACACATCTTCAACTGAAGTTGGTTAGGATATAAAATGTCTACTTTTTGCTCTATGGAAGGCCACATAGAATAAAAGCAGTCAAATAAAAACATTAACCCAACTGCTTGAAATCTTCAAGTCAAAATGACAGTCAGCTCAGTAAGTGTTAAATGAACTGCTGAACATAAAGGCCAACAGTGATCAAAACTACTTTCCTTCTGCACTCTGATCAAATAACATAAAGAGCGAGCTTTCAAATCCTGTACTTACAAAGACATTTAATAAAAGAAACTATTTGCCACCTTCCACTCTTTTCAGAGATGAAGAAACAATGAGTGATTTTAGCATTTAAATGAGAAATAGGAAGGGACCAAAAAGCACTCGGTATCTACCCTTAGAAATCTGCACATTACCAAAGACAGTCTGCAGTTTAGGGCCTCAGACAATTCAGCCTGCAGGCCACAACTGCTATCAGACATCTGCACAATCTGTAACCAAAAGGAGTGTCAAGAACCATTTCCCTAAAGAGAGTGTGTGCTGCATAGAAGTGTACTGAGGAGTTACTGGGAGAAAGAAGGGGAGAGCAGAGCTGGGCTGGATGCCTACACTGTGGATGCGGAAGAGGCAGAGAGCCACGACGTGAGCGCACCACTTGGCCCCGGCACCGCAGGTGCAGCTGCACGACGTGATCCGGCACCGGTCAAACATCACCGCCACGTTGTACGCGCCCTTGGGGGGCACCATCTGCGGGGGCACCACAGTGGCACTCAGATGGAAACCTGTGGAAATTCACAAGACCGAAGTTACTCTTCAGGTATTTGAGGAAAAGGTTCAGCCAGCACAGAAATACAGGTATATGCTATCTAAACACTGAAACAATACGTCTGGCAACAACATCCGTGTAAGGATGGACATGCATCTAGAGTCTCCAGTACTTCTTTCTTCCCAACCAACTATGCCTAAGCATTAGCAGAGAAGCATAAGGCATTGTAAGAGACTCCAACATACCAGCTTTTAATACATTAATTAATCTTTTTATTTAACAGAGAAAAGCGGAACTAGATAAAGTCATCCCTGAAAATGGTCAGGTTTTCTTTACAGGGTCAAAGCTAAACTATACATACATATTTTAGGCATAACTTCTGTGCTAACTCTGGCAGCAGTGCCGAATGGGTCAGGTGACTTGTTCAGAACTATTTCCAAGTCAATAATTCTCACAATTTCACAGTCAACTAAAGAAGGCAGTACTTAACCTGAACACTTACTTTCACTTTGTGGTTTCAGAAACTACCCATTTGTTACCAATTATGCACCTCCTTGCAATTTCGTTAATATCCCTTTTTTACAAATCATGACCTCAGGGAAAAAAAAACCAAAAACAAAGCCTCTTGCTTAGACTAAAACAATGGAAAGGAGAAATTTTAGAAATAACACTTGACTCTAGCCCCATTAATCAGTGACCATAAACAAATAAATTATGACAAAGGACTTTAACAAGGTTTAGCTTCATGTAAACTCATGAACAGTGCTTATGAATTGTACTCATAATGCAGCTTCCTCTGGAGATGTTGCTCATCCAGAGGGACATGTATGATCAGGAAAAGGCCTGCAGGAGCATGGATCTTCTACCAGTCTTGAAGGTGCCTATCAGCAGTTAGTAATCCTCTACAGCAATGAGTATCACCCTCAGAACCTTTCTGCTAATCTGGAATTCAGTTTTCATGAAGCACAGAAAGCACCGGGGCATCAAAGTCATAACCAAACTTCAGTCCAAAAGTCTAACTTAAGTGGAAAAATATGGCTTGGGACAGATAATAGCTTTTCCATCATGAGGACAAGAAAATAGATTACAAATCCACATGACTAAGTTTTCATTATGATATCGTGAGATCATAAAAATGGTGTTCAGGAGTGCACATGACCTAGTAAATTTATTCCATTTAAAATAACATGCATCGTTTCCTCCTCAAAATATAATCTCCATACCAGTACAAATTTGCTCTTACCTTGCTTAACCTTTCTATATGTCCTGTTCACCACAATTCAAATCCTCTCCCTGATGTGAGTGATTATTTTGATTAGTACAAATAATGCCACCCAAATTATTCAGCCATTTTAGCAATTGGAACAGAATCAAAACAAAAGAAGGCATTCACACAAAATTACTGCGCTGCTTATTACCAGATACAGTTCTAATTTATGTTCCACACTTGGTTAATACAACCCAAACAGTTCAGCTAGTCCTTCTGTTATACTAAAAACAACTCAGAGTAATGCTCTGACTTTCACATAAGCAAATTAAGCATCTCATGAGTTGGAATTGCAGCAATTCTGTTACACTGCAACAAAAGAAATATACAAAAGGGGTTAGAGACGACTGGCTTCCAGCTAAAAGCTCTTACCAAGCCCCTACCCTGACATTCTTCTTTGTATACGAAGACCGTCAAATGATAATGCAACAAGGGAAGAACACTTACAAAACAAGACAAAATTTAAGGAGTATAACATGACACACCACAAGCTTCAAATCAATCTGCAGCTTGACAAACATGTCTGACACTTACAATGCCAATTCAAGCAGTACTGCAGTTAATTATTTTGCAACACCAATCTTGCTATACTTAACAGTTATTTGTGGGACGGCACAGGAAACTACATGAGGAAGGCAATCTAGATTATAATTAATGTTTTCTTTTACCAGGAAAAATTAAAAGAATCACAGAATCTTTGAGGTTGGAAAAGACCCCTAGGATCATTTACCTATGCATTAACCTGGCACTGCCACATTCACCACTAAATCATGTCCCCAAGTTCCACATCAATTCATTGCAACATGGCTTTCTTCATAACTACTCTGTTACTGTTGTAGGGGCAGTTCTGATGCCCCTACAACAGTAACAGAAAACACACATCTCTGCTAAGAATTCAGGAACTTTTGGAAAAAAAGGACAAAACAAGAGCTGACCAAAAGCTTTTACATAGAAGGCAATTTTGGACAGTTAGCTTGTTTTAAACCAAGATAGGAGTACCTCTAAAAAGTGTAGACACTACTGAAGGAGAAGCCAAGTTAGAAGCCAAACTGAACCTGCTGCTGCCTTCCTCAGCTGTTAAGAAGAAACTAAGACTACGATAAAAAAGAAGTCCCTGAAATCTACAACACACCTGTTTAAGAACAGCAGTAATGTCTTCAGTGCAACAATGTATGTGACTGCTACAAAGAAAATGAAGGAAGAAGGTCTACAAAAGCCAATTCCATGTGTATATACAGTAGAAAGCTGTAAAAAACTGGGAGTTTGGAATGTAGTGAAGAGGTGCTACTGTTCAGAAATCACAGATAAGGATATGCATGCAGACAAAATGACTAAGATTATTTATGGTTAAAAAATAAATCTTAGACTACAAAGGGAAATGGGACAAGAAGAGCACAAAGCACAAGTCAAGATTTTTCCTACTGAACACAGTATCAATGCACTGCTCAATCCCTCCCCAAATTCCCCGCTCAAGGGCTGCTTCAATAGGAAATTCTGTTTCTTCTCCCATTTGTCAGTGTATAGAACTCAATACTGCAACTACATAACTTAAAATCATTTGGAGTGGACAACTGAAAATATATTCGCCCCGTCTCTGCTGCCCAGCTTCTGGGCTGCTATTTACGGAGGAAAAAAAAAACCACGACTAGATACAGTTCCTCTCCTAAGGACAAGGCAACCTTACTATTTAAACAAAGTTTCTTCCTTCCCTTTCACACACATAATCCTTTGTCAAGAATCACAGTTGCTTCTATGTGTACTTGAGAAGTTTTTCCCCTGTACCACTCACCACCTCCTCTTTTTCCCTACTCTTCTGCTCCTCCAAACACAGGTTTTGCATTAATATTCCCAGCCTTTGTTTGTGTACATTGCTTTACACCTTCTCACCTTAACGTATTACTGAAACAAGTGCTGACCACAGTCTTTTACTGTCTATCAAATATTTTGCTCTTTTCCACTGTCGAAGTCCCAGGAATTATTGAATTTCAGGAAGCTGTTTTTTAACTCATTTTCTCTGCCTCAAACATTTGGCTTCCTGAAGTTTAGCAGATTCCTTAGAGGCCTCTCTCAGCATTTCAGTCATGACATTGGAAGATTATTAATGACCTCAAAAGTCAATTTAATCCTATTTAGCAAAATTTCCAAATCAATGCTGACATTCCAAAATTACTATCTGGTCTCACTGACACTAGGCAAGGTAGTTTTAACTCAATCTGACTTAAGTACAAGGAATCTCTTCACTTCCATTCCCAAGAATTCCTGCTATTGCTATCACAGTAGTGCTTTTAGAAGCTTTACCCTATATTCAGGTAACAGTTCATCAGTCTCTTGCAGTTCGCATATCTCAAAGGCCATCTCTTTCTCTTTTTGGTCTTCCCAAGCCTTTATAGTACATGTCCCTTTTATTCACTTTCTGAGGGCTCTTTACCTAAATTTATTCATTTCCCTCACCACTGAGAGTTAAGTATTCCTGGTTCTAATAACTAAACAGGCCCACAGAAGTCTCTATCCCTCATCACATGAAAATATAAGAAATTTCCTAAACTTCCTCCTTAACATTATACAGTTTTTTATATTATAATTTTTCTTATTAGAACAGGCTTGGTTCCCACATGCCAAAGAATATGCTGATTCTGAAGCTCACATCTGCAGAAAAAAAATCTGCATGGGATTGACACGGCCCACCTTGACATACTAATAGTACCTTTATTTTACATAACGCCTTCTGGTCAACCAGCTGCCACTGAAAAAGCAATCTCAATGTTCTTCTTTGCTTCAAAGGATTTAATGAAAAATCCAGAGTCCAATTCTTTGTATAGATAAGATTAGCTTCTATAGCCAAAAACCACAAAAATAATATGATAGTAGGAGAAGCTATAAAACCCACTGTCCAACAAGAAGGATTTCCATCTGCCAAAATACTACATGAATAACTGTACAATTAATACAACTCTTTTGTTACAAGAATAAACTTTGCAAACTTCCTCTGTGTCATACAGGCACTTTAGGCATTGATCATTTAATCAGACAACTAGAAAGTCAAGTTCTCTTTAGCAAGGAAGAATTTAAGCATTATGGAGAAAAAGGTATCCTATACAGTTTTTTGGAAAATGCTAAGACGCATCAGTCCATTTCACTGCTGAGCTGATTGAGGCCAAAATAAAACACAGCATTTAGCTCAACACATTACAAAGAATACATTTGGCAGGGAGTTTCAGCTAAGACGCCAGACTTGTTTTGAGACATGGTCATAGCACTGCACTGCCCCATTGCAGAGATGATTTTGAGACTCTGAAGTATCTAGAAACGTGGAGCTGCACTGTTCTTACCTATCTGGAGAGGGTCTTTGACAGCCCTCACCCGGAAGAGCTGCTCCCCTCGCTGGAACTCATCTGCACTGCCATTCGCCAAGCACGAGTACAACCTGCAAGACACCAACAGAATGTGTCAGGATCACTCTGGTTTTGAGAAACAGTATTATCCTCTTTGCTGACATGGCTTTTGAAAAACCCTTGCTATCTTGAATACAAAGTCTAGGTCTCTCCTGCCATTTCAACATTACAATTCAACCACAAAAATCATTAGTCTCTTCCTAACTGGGTATGCGTATAGCCACCAGCAGTTTTAGGAATTTCCACCTAAGGCTCTGAAATACAAATTCATTCATAGTCTAAAATTAAGCCTTCATATAGTATAGTATAGTTCAAGGTCTAATGTTAGCATGCCACAGTAAAAACTCCTTCTAGACTAATTAGTATGCTCTTGTGAGGTTTTTTTATATCTGTGTTCATCAGAATAATGAGCATGTACAACCAGCTGGCTCGCTCTATTCCCTAGCAGGTGATCTTACATCAGCACTTCTGGCACTACCTCCCCCATCTGATACCTGAACCTTAGACAAACATATCCAAGAACTTTCAGCAAGATTCTTTCCAGAAGAGTGTAGTATCACTACTTTGCAACAAAATTCTGAATGCACAGTTACATGGGTAGACCTCCTATACTATAAAAGCTTCAGCAAAGCTTAGAAATAGATCTAAAAGCAGAAAATCTTTGACTATGTAGTCACATAGTTAATGTGGAAACATAAGAAATATAGTCATCTGACTATATCAAATCTGATCACTGATGCATTCAGCAAATTCTGGTTCTCCTATTTACACAACAAAAAGGATTGCACAGCACACTGAGCAAGCCCTCTTCGACAATTTCTGAACCCAGTTAAAACTCCGATTCCAGCAACAGGCTCAAATCAGAAAGATGATTTTGTAAGACTAACGTAAAGACAAAACTCCACAAGCTAGCCTACTGTTAGGCAAATAAAATTATGCATTTATTTTGTTATCCTTTACAAACAGAACCTAGACATCTACATGGTTTTCCTGGCACATATGCAAGGCAGCTCACCCCAGAATAAAACCCGTATCACAGCATATCCCACAGTAATCTATCCATGTATTACAAAAGGCACATGAGAGCCACAGAAGCACCAAATGTATAGGACATCAAAAGGACAATGATTCTCCTCAAGTGAACAAAACCTTTTCTTAAGCATCAGTGAAAAAGAAACAGTATTTATTACCTGATATCCTCCTCATTTTCTGGGAAACTCCAGAAGGCGATTCGAAGCTGCAGTTGTTCAGGCACTGGAGGATAAACTTTCTCTACCACCTCAAATGGAATGTGAAATGCAACCTGTTTTGCAGAGAGCTCCACCAATGGGATCACCAGCCCATCTAGAAAGACAAGAAACAAAACACAATTAGCCATTCAGAGAACAAAACTTGTGACAGGCTAAAGGGGTCAAAGCAGGGAGCTCTTCCACCTCCTCTTTTATCTCACCACGATGAAGACCATTTTTCACAGATAGTAAAAGTCAGCACAGAAATCTTTTGAAGAGTCTCTCAATTTCAAGTTTGTTTTCAGCCACTCAGGGCATAGGCACAAATCCCACAAAAAACCAGTCCTTGGCCAAAAGAACTGCATCAACCCAGCAGTCGGTCTCCTGACAAAACTGACGTTGTTTAGAAAGACTTAAGGTGAAAGACTTAAGGTAACCAAGTATTCACACATTTCTGTTACAATGTGGCAGCAACATCCTGCGAATTCCAGTAGTCTACACCAAGAATTAGTACAACATATATGCACAAGTAGCAATGGAATGCTTAGTGTTGACTTTTTTTGACAATATTCAGTATTCACCTATTCACAAGGTTTTAATTTCAATTAGTATTTGCTGGTTTATTTCCTTCACCACCACTTTTCATATGGTATCTGCCTTGACACTTCAAGTTCTTTAGAGAAGCAACTGGGAATTCATGTGTCAGTGCAGTACTGACTACACAAAGCTCATGAGGATTTTAAGGTAGTAAGAGCTTTGTATAAATATATTTAACTATCACCTTTCTACCAAACTAACTCCACTTTTCATGTTTTTACCTGCAGATGAAGACTTCTTATCATCAGGCTATAGAACCCTCATGTTTCTGCTTTGCTCTGACCCAGATTACACTTGATACAAAATGCCAGACTTGTCATATCTGCAAGTACATACATACATCTCTTTACTGAGATCACCTCCTAACCCATCACTATAGCAGCCTTGGTTCCCCCGTCTTCCAAACCCTGATGCCAAACCCCTAATTAATTCAGATATTCGATGTTATGTCTCTTCACCTCCCTCACCAGCCACTAAAACACCACTGGAAGTCAGGATGTAAACCAATCTGGCCTCCAGACAGCATATCAAAGGAAAACTTAAGTCCTGATGTCAGTAAGCACTTTCTCACCCTCTGCCTAGAGATGTCCTCCAGTGCCAGCAGCTGGGAAAGACAGAACAGGAGAGGGCTTTGAAAGCGCATGCACACAGCAAAGCTGCCAACAGCTCCCCCAGCACTGAGCAGACCCCATAAATGAAAGGATTACATAAATATGGAAAAAAACCCATAGTTTTCAAATATCCACATTTAGGAATTCTTTTGCAGTGAAATTAGATTCATTAGTCACTATTCCCTTCTCCCAGACAGAGTCAGTCTTTTACCATCAGGGTTGGTTCTTCACCACCAATGATTTTTACTTTATGTTATAGAACCAGTCTATATTCTACAGTGCTATAATCCCTTTCACAAATGTGAGAGAAGCAGATTATAAAATGAGTGAAATTGGAAAAAGATGTGCCCCTTTCTCTACAGACAGCAGATAAACAAGCTTTTAGCAGAAAAGTAATTCAATTTACACTTTTGACAACAAGTGTAAAAACAGGTGTAAAGCTTTCATCAAGTCACTAAAAAATATACTGCTTTTAATTAGTCCCTAAAAAGTGTACTGTTTCTAATTAGTGCAACATAGCCAAATTAAAATAATTCCTGCTGCTACAATAGCAGTAGATACCAAGTCCAAATTGAGGCACTCTCATACTTGAAATTACTCTGAGCAATGAGAGGTATTTTGCATGGTTTAAAATGCATTTCTTCTACAGAGGTACTCTATTCAGTTACCTCATTACACAATACTAGAAAAGAGGTAACACCTAAACAACCTCTACAAGGTAAAAGGCCGAAAAAATTACTTCAGTAGTGACTGAAACACCTGCACATGCTTTTGAGAGCTGCAAGCCTTCAGCCTGGATGGTGCTCCTTTTTACCATTCCTTTTTATAAAGATCTGGTGCTGGGTATGAAGGTTAGATTAGAAATACTACAACATGAGACCTCATGTGCTCCAGCACAAGTCAGACAGCTTGACTTTAATAACTGTACAAAGTGAAGTAAGGTAAGGCTGACTTTGCACTGAACCCATTAACTGATTCATCAGCTGTACTGTGTTAGTAGTGATGAGCAGAAGACAGGTGGCCAATTATGCAGCACAACTCAGAGCACACAGCTGAAACATCTTGGGAATAAGGCGAAAGCAGTAAAACCTGCGGGGAAAAAAACAACCATCTTACTTGTAAGAGCATGCATGGTTCTAAAGTACAGAATTTTCAACAAGGAAAAAGAGAGATGGGAAAAATAGTAGAAATTAACTGAAAAGTAGAAAACAATTTGTCAGTCATACTCCAAGGGTGAGTGAATTCACAATAGCTACCCTGGCACACGTGTAAAGGCCAAAATCAGGAAGTTAAACTGCCCTAAGTTTCAAGGAGGTAGTCCTGCATAGGCAAAGTGAGATAACCCTACCTGCCATATGGCTCAGAGCAGTATTAGAGGGTCTTTTCCCTTTTTCCTCCTGTAAAGTCAGCTGGACAGTCCTACTTTGGTGCTAAAACTAGACTTCAAATTCTCTCATCTGAGTCCCAAATAGAGAGAGATCTATTCAAGAAGTTTATTTCTGGATACGCAAATCTTGGGTTGGTGGATTTATACCTACTTGTAGGTACATTCATACCCACCCATATCAAGAGGTATTATCAATACAACAGACAAAAGGTACTCTCAGGTTCTATAATAAATATTTTTAGCAAAGAAGAAAAAAGAAAGTCTGCTAA
>VYZP01030033.1:0-46376 GCA_013400635.1 Hypocryptadius cinnamomeus
ATTATTATTATTATTATTATTATTGCTATTGCATACCACTGCAGAAATAGCCAACACTACAAAGTCAGGTTAGACAGAGTTTTCTTTCTCTCTTTCTTATTTGGAAATGTTGTTCAGAAAGATGCATTCCATATCTTCACCCCGACCAAAGCTAAGCTGTGGTCCATCTCCTCCAGCCAAGTTTTCACAGCCAAAAGCTTGACCTCTGTGCCTAGGGACTGATACCTCCAGTGGTAATGCTGTACAAATTGCATGCAGCTGCAAAATATAAGACTTTCTTCTCCCAAAGAAAACCCATTATAAATCAAAGAAGATATTTACTTGGAGGAACAAAATCTTCCTTTTCTGGTTCTTTGCCCTGGAAGAAAACAAAGATCAGTCAAACATTTCCATTCCTACTACACACATGCAGATCTAGAAGCACAAAAGACATGTTTTATATCCCTGCTCCAGGGAAAATTAAAGCTGAAGTTATAAAGGCATTGAATAAGCGCCAAAACAGGGCCAAGAAGACAAAGAATAAGAATCAAAGCCAAAAGTTCACCTCTGCTATAGGAATATTTAAGAGAAGCTGAATGGGGAAATCTGTTTTTACTACTACCATGGGAATTAAAACCAACAGGCTCCTCTTGCTTAGCACTGCAAAGAAACCAGCACATGAATAAGCTGCATTTCTTCCTGTTATGGGACTGGCCCAGAATGTGGAGAGCACAACAAAAGCACAGATACAAGAAGTGAAAGACAACAAACACCAAGATGAAATAATTTACTGTGATCGGTGCCAGGAAGCCTTTATGGCTGTCAGACAAGCCCACAGCAAACGCTCTGTGCATCCCTTAAAAACTGACCCCAACTCACTTTGCGCAGACTCATCTGTTTCTTGTAGAAGTTGTCCCACTCCCGTTTCCGGCGCTCCTCATTGTCTTCATCCCAATTCCCACTGCCCTCTTCATCATACCTGGATAAGGCAGGAAAGCAAGAGGAACAAGCATTTCTGTAGCTGCAGCATGAACTGGGGGACAAGTGTGGGAAGCCACCCCAGTGATGCATCCCACATCCTTTCTGAACACGTCTTCACTTTGAGTTTCTCTGCCATTGCCCAACCAGGATAGCAGTGAGTGTCCTCCAAAAATGCACAGCATCTGTTAATCCCATAAAGTAGGAGGCAGTGGCATGAACTAAGAGCTTGTAACTAGTGCCATGAGAATGGAGGGCTCCATTTCAGCAGCTCTGCCAGATGCTCCCAGGGGGTTCAGAAGTCACTGCCTCATGTCATGTATGCCATCTGTCAGTCCCTCCTGCCCTGGAAGCAGAGATGACAGAAAGGGCACAACATCCATTCCTCAGCCTCACTTGTTCACAGGCTGCTGCAATAAATGAAATCTCCATCTCTACTACACTGACATGCAGCAGCTGATCCTCACCAGATGCAGCCCAGGAGTTCACTGCCTCCCAAAGCTGTCAAACTTACAGGTATCACAAATCTGAGCTTTAGAGCTGCTAACTATTACAACTTCCAAGGCAAAACTACAATCAGATCATGGAAAGGTTCAATAAGCCAAGTGGCAAGCACTGTTCTGTACAACAGCATTAGCTGTGGCTTCTCAGGTCCTGAGACCAAACACAGGCTTAGGTCACAAGCCCTGGTTTCCTCTGACTCAGCTGGACTTGGCCAAAGAACAAAGGTACCAATCTCGAGCTTTTTAAGGTAAAGCAGAGAGTCTGGCCAGCCTACAGCACTGTGTATCCTGGCACAGCTTAATGGGCACTGCCAGCAGAGAAACTTCATCCTGACACAGCTGGACAATCACTGCGACTCTGCCAGAGAACAAGGGGAAAGAGAAGTTGTCACCTCCACACTGCCAAGCATTTTAGAGAATTCATCATGTTTCCCACTGGACATCTTCCTTTTGCTGTCAGCCTGATAGGAAAATGCAGCAATCTGCAGAAGAATCTGACACTGGCACTTCATAACATCCTCTGTGGTGACTAAGTCCTGTCAGTGGCCCCTGGCCTGCTGGCTCACAGACGTGTTAAATCAGGAATGAACTCTGGACCATGTCATCTTGGTCTCAATTTTAAACATTTCTGATCCTTGTGACTATGAACAGGCTGAGCCCACTTGCTGCTCTCAAAAATCTCAGGCTAGTTTCTTGAGCCAATTACATTGTGCAGGGCAATTCTTAGCTCTGTCAAAACAGCTTTTGGTTCTCTGGAACACAAATGTGAATGAGGCTGCCAAAGTGTGTGGAAAATGAAATTCCAGCTGCTGCTGCCAAAAAGTTACAGGAGAATACCATCCACACAGAAACATGTGCTGAAAATAGGAGTGTCTGGGCCTGCAGCTGGTGGATGCTTTTTTCTCTGATGGCTCCTGTGAGATGAGTGTAACCTCTCTGGTACAGACCTGCTGAAGCCTCCGAGGCCTCTCCTCCCACCCTCATAGAGCTCTGAGTCGTAGCTATCCCAGGAGGATCCCGTGGGCCTGATGTAGGTTTTGCTCCAGCTGCTGCTGCAGCATTCCAATGCCTCCAGTTGCCTTTTCACTGCCCCTGGGTTCTTGCAGAAGTCACAGCACTTGTTGCAAGGTGGGGTGACATCACCGAAGTACTTTGCGATGGCAGCGTGGCGACAGCTTGGAAACACAAGGCAAAATCATCTGGTCATCACTTCTATCCACAAAAACTCCACCCTCCAAATGCAGGGTGTCTTTAAGAAAAAAAAAATATTTGAAAGAAAGAAAAATAAAGATTTGAGTCTTATTTTTTCACAGAGAATGTCTATTCCAGCAGGAATCATAGGGTTTAATCCCTGGAGCAGAATTCGGGCTCTGTTCCTGGCACCTTGCTTAAAGTCTTTCTGCCTCCACTTCCCCATATGTAAAAAAAATATCAATGTTTATCTCTTCTGCTAAACCCTTTCAGATCTTTGAGATCTTCAAAAGGAGCAGTTGATGAAATGTACAGTTATTAATTCTGTATCACTGCCTAAATATATTCCATGTCCTATCAGGATGGCTGTAGGTAAAGAGGCCCCATTGATCACTACACCTCAGAGTATATCTCACATTGAAGAGCTTCTAGGTTTATTATTTGTGATTTGAAGGTGAAGAAATATATATTTGAAGACACAGGAATGTAAAGAAAGTCCCAGGAATAGAGTCCAGAGTGAGGTCACAAGGGAGTACCATTCAGATAACACAGCCAGGATCTTGATGGGTTCAAACATGCTCCAGACCAGCACCCAAAGTTTGGGTAGAAGCCTACATGCATGAAAACCAGTTCATTTGCTCACACAAGATTGCACAACTAGTTTACCAGGATTAGCAAACCAGCCATGAGAAGATTATTAGATTCTTCCAGAAATTTTCAAAAGACTTTTGGCAGGCATCAGTGTTTTGGGGTACATAAAAAAGAATTTGGTGACAATGTGCTCACTAGCAATACAGGCAGGAAGTAATTTCTCTTCTAAAACACTCCCTAACTTAAACCAGGGAACACACTGATTTTGCCAAAAATCAGACAGTGACCTTCCCCCCCCCCCTTTTTTTTAAGAAAGCAGAATTTAGAGGAGCCTTTTAAAACTAAAGTTTCTCAGCAGAGGTGGCTGGTTGTGTGTTAGTCAAAAAGCTGATAATAAATATATGAAAACATTCACTTCATTGGGCATTTAGAGACCAAATCCTGCAGCCAAGTGGGAACAAAAGTTATTTTAGAAGAGAATTATTTTACTACAAGGAAGAACAAAGTGGAAATTTTTCTTCTCTACCAAGGCGTGCCCTAGTGGGCTTCCCAACTTCATCTGCAAAAAGTGGGTCACAGAGGGGAAAAGAAAGAGAGCGAGCACCTCATTTACTCTTATTCTAAACCCTTTAAGGCATGTCAGAACTTGCCAGAGATCTAAGAAACACAGTTTTCTTCTCCACTTGTGTCTGTGTGTGTCTGGAGGGAACACAACTGCATGCTACCAAAGCATCAGAAACAAACCCCAGAGGGGCTGCAGTGGCTGCTAGCTCACTCCTTCCCACGGCCTGGGAGGTTGATCTGGAAGGCAGCACAGCAGCAGGGCACAGGTTCCTGTCCCCAGCAGTGACCTGAGTGTGCTGAAGTGGCAGGGAGCTGGCAGTGCTCAGGTAAGGGGCTGCAGCAGGGTGTCTGCACCGTGCAGGGCACCAAAGCCTGGAGAGGCTCCGACAAAGCTGCCATTATATCCCCCTGCAGAGCCACACTGACTCACTCTGCTTCTGCACTCAAAGAGCTCCTTTCACATGGAGGGCAAGGGTGGGGGGACCGAGATGGGGGCAACACATTCGATACTCTTGTCCTGCCTTTCCAAAAGAACCACTGGTGCTGCCCAGCTTGCCAATGCAACGTGACTATAGAAATGTCAGCGAGCTGCAAGTCAGCTTTTTGTTTCCCCCAAAGAAAACAGGCAGGCATTCTCATTAGTCCGTGTCTCTTCCCCTCACACGCACTGATCTGTATTAGAGTTAACTGAGGCATTCAGTGAGGGACAAGCCCTCTCCCACAGCTCACCAGGATTATGCTGAGGAGGGACAGCCACACACACCTCTGTCCTTTAGATGCCCCATGGGAGGGCTTTGGTGGAAGCAGAGATCAGCTGTGAGCTCACTGGAATTTAGAATTCCAGTTTCTAACCCATCAGGCTTGTAAAGCCAAGCCCTTCCCACCCAGCCTACTGTAACTGCTTTTTCCTTCCTGAAGCATTACCCAGACTGGGGGCACAGCCCCACTTTAGCCAACGGTGTTCAGGAGTTGGGCCATAACGGAAATGCAGTTGCAAAACTAAAATTGCAATCCAATAATTAAGGTCAAAAGGCAAAAAATAGTTACCAACAGGGATGCTGGGGTTAATCACTGGATTAATGCTTAACACAAGAGTTCTGAAAGACAGTTGGTTATGCATTAACATGTGAGGGGAAAGCTTCCCCTGTCACACCAACACCTGACTAATGCCCATGAGACAGAGATGATTTACATAAATTAATGGTAGTTTGTATTATTATACATGTCCTAAAATTATTGCATCTTTTAAATATGCAATTGTATTATTTGTCTCCCTTCGCCCTTCAAAAAGAGTATGTCTGAGCTGACCACTGGTCTCTAAAATGTCTAAACAAAATCATTATGTCATTTCAGACATTTCAGTCATTCAGACATCCCCTCCTCACATGAGGGCAAATATGGAATGGGATGAAGAGCAAATAACAAAGAGGTTTATTAACACATTTTTGTCTGTGGCAATGCATTTCAGGAAAGCGCTAATCTGACCACAAAGCTGCCTGCACCTCTGTAGTTTTGGCAGTCCTTGTTTTTATACACCACATAAAACAGGAGCCCTATTCTTTAAATTAGGAGAAGCAGATGGACAGCCAGAGAAGCAAAGTCACATATCCCAAAAGAAGCTCTGCCTCTCCCAAAACCCACCAGAATAAAGCATTCCCTTCTATAAGCCCAAGGGTACAGAGCCTCATCAGAAATGCTCCCTGAAATAAACAACTCAGGAAGTTTTGGAATAATGTGAAGTGAAAGGGTTAAAAAAAAAAATCACATGAGGGCAAATTAGTTATGCAGTTGTCAAGCGAAAGGCACTTAATGAGCTTTATCAAATAGAAGAGCAAGTCATGAGGTTGATGAGAACTTCTAATTTTGCACCTGTCTGAAGGACTGTGTCCTTTCATCATCACCCGAGCTTCACCCTCTGAGACAAGACAGTGACAGTCAGCTGTCCCCAGAATACAAGAAGTGAAAAGCTCAGCATCAAGAAAGTAAATGACTTGGCCAAGGGCATGGAGCAAAGTCACCATCCCAGCATCAAATTCACTGCCCCAGCATTGTCCCCGCTGCCCTGCTCGTGGCAGGTCTCTCACACTGCTGCACTGTCCTTGTGTGTACTTGCTCTGCCCTTTCAATGAACACAGGAGAAATGCTCCTTCTCCGGGAGCTGGAAGGGAACCGGGCAGCAGAAAGAAAAGTTATTCGCTTTAACATAGCCCCGAAGTATCGCAGGAAGGGAATCGATTCAAGTCTCACGCCAGAAAAAGGCGTCATTAAAAGGTAAAGAAGGAACTCCTCTCTCGGAGGAGATGCACAGAGGAAGCCAGCAACAAGTGCCGGCCCTCGGGCGCCCCGGGGAGCTGGCACCGGCTCTGGCTCAGCCTGCGGTGGCTCCCCTCCCTCCCTCTTTGGCACACATGTAACACGAAACTTCGCATCTCCACGACAACCAGCAACAAAAAAAAAAAAAAAAAAAAAAAAAAAAAAAAAAAAAAAAAAAAAAAAAAAAAAGGCAGAGACAACAGCTGGCTGTCAGCAGCGGAGCAGAGAGGAGCCGAGCGAGCAGCGAGCCGCAAGCCAGGATGAGGGGAGGGATGACGTGAAAGTTTAAGACGACGAAAGGAAAACGAGGAGAAGCAGAGCTCGCGGTCGGGGTAAGGCTGAGCTATCGCTGCTGTTCGGTCAAGCGCGGCACCCGCCGCTGCTTAGCGAGGGGCTGGGGCCGGGGGAGCTCCCCCTGCTCGGTCAGCCATAGAGCAGAGCTTGGGAGGCGGAATTTGCTTGCCAGGGACACCGAGGAGCGAAGGTAGCAGTAGAAAAGCTTTTAATGGGATTGCGGAGAGCTGCGCCGCAGCCGCCCTGTAACAAAAGGAGCTCCGAGCCCGAGCGGGACTCTGCAACTCCTCTGCCGGTGACAAAGGCAGGTTGCTCGCGTTTCTGTGCTCGTACAGAATGTATGTCCTGATAAGCTGGGGACCTGATACAGAAATAGGCGGTGTGGACAAGGCAGCTGGGTCCGAGGCTGTGCGTGCCCGAGCGGGGAGCGCAGACAGGCGCGTATGAAACTCGACGGGTGCCAGCCACAGCTTTTCACGGAGCTCCTCCCAGGTTATCCCCCGAATCCTGAAGCACAGAGCTTAGAAAACAAACCCTGGTCGGGGAACTAGCACGCTGTGCAAGTTAAGCATCTGTGTCCAATAGAAATAAACGGAAAGATTTTACAGAGTTGCTAATGAGAACATTTAAAAAAGAAGAAGAATTCAGCCAGCGTATCAGGCACAGATGCTGGTTTAGTGTTCAAAGCGGCATGAGAATCCACTGCTCTGAGAGGCACGTTCATGCACATACACAGCTCATGGCTTACAGTAACCAGACCATCAAGTTTGAATGCAGTGAGAAGTAGTAAAAGTGAGTAAAAGGATCACCTAAATACATTAAATTATACAACCCAGAATCATTTAGGTTGAAAAGGATATTTTAGGTCATTGTGTCCAAGCTTTGGCTTTAGAGAGGTGTCCCACCTGTGCTCCCATCTCTGTTTTGCTGTTGGGTACGGGAAGAGGGGCTGGTAATGGAGACTGGCCTTATAAATCCCCATTTTCTGCCATCTGAAGCTGACTTCTCTGTTTGGAAGCTGCTGCAGCTCCCAGCACTGAGCTGGGACCCCTCAGCCTCTGCCAGGAGGCACATGGGCAGTCAGCTGTTTACAAACTGGAGCAAAAAGCCGATTCTCACAGAAAAAGGTCTTCCCAATCCTACACATGCCTGTAGGGAGGAATGTTAAGGATCAGGTATTTCCACTTCTCTCCATTTCCATTAACATGGAATGGAGGGCAGGTCTTTCTGACCTAGTGTTGTACAAACATGGAATTGGAACTGCCTGAGTGAGGAGAGGTAGTAGTTCAGACCCACAAGCCTCCAGCCTGGCCCTAAGGCTCAAGGGGATGGAGGAAAGTTTCCACCCTGCTAATGGGGAGTCTCTGTAGGTTGGTTGTTGCAGTCAAGAGAGTTTCTTAAATAAAGCATGTGAAAAAACAAAGTTTAGCAAAACAACAAAGAAAAAAATAAGGAGGGAGGAGTGAGGGGAGAAGGGCAGGGGAGGGAAGGAGGTGGAGAAACATGCCAAGTTTTCCTGGCCAAAAGAAAACCTTAATGGGTTTGGCTGGGGGCTTGTCCAGCTGCAGCCATACTGTTCATGTGTGGGGGGAGCGGCACAGCAATGCGAAACACATGTCTGGATGAAAGCAGCAGGACATGGCTTGTGTTACAGCTGTCACAGTGCGCGGGCCTCAGCCTGACTGCAACCAACAGTGGGTGTGGGAATGAAGGTACAAAATAATCCAGGTTTGACAGAGCGGCTCCTCTCTGTAGGACAAGCCCCTGAGCACAGAGCCTGCAGTGGGCCAGAGGCACCCACTGGCCAGCAGGGACTGTGAGGGGCTGGGAGCAGCACCCACCCCCCAGCTCCATGCAGGCTCTCCTCACTGTCCCATGCAGCCACAGCTGATGAGCTTCCAAACAATTCTTCCTGAGGCAGCAGCTGCTGCAGATTTTGATTTTTGAGCTCCTACACCCCAGTGGCACCTTTACTAGGATTAGTCCACGATATTTCAAAAAGCTCAAAAATGCATGTGATTTAGGAGACTTGTAGATGTGAGATCAAGGACAGGGCACAGAGGTGGCTGTTAAAAGGTGGAGGAGTTTCCAGCACTCTCAGGGCCTCCAGATGCGGACCTCAAGCACCAACTGCGGATAGATCCCACTATGTTTGTGAAGTCACTAAAAGGCTTTCACAGGCACCCAGCTACCTCTCAGTCAGCTTCATGGGAAATGGATATTTTGCTAATATTAGAAGAGACTTTCAGGCTAGATTCAAGCATCACCAACCCTAAAAAAAGTTCTCTTGTAGAAGACCTACAGGTTTATTTTTAAAATTGACCTTTTCCTTTCATTGGATGGCTCAGTGTTTTGGTTTCCCCACTTGAAAAATTTCTAGTAGTGAGGAATTATTTCATGGGGTTTTGTGGATGCGTTTGTGGGATGGACTGGAGAAAACCAGGGTGATCTGCAGAGGTGTAAAGACTCCCAGCTCAGTGTCCCAGTGGGTACCTCTGCTACTGAAACTGGGAATTCTGTGCCTTTTTACATTAATCTAATATTAGGTTGTAGGGAAGAGAAGGCACATTTACAGTGCTGCCTCAAAACCCATCTCCAAATAGTGGGTGGTGGAGATGACAGGGTATTCTAGCCAAAGGGTGACCCAGGCAGGGCAGCTTTAAAATCTCAGGAATGTGTGGCCTTCTGTTCCAAACCAACCAACAAAGTCCCAGCTTTTCTCCCATGGCATTGAGCTACAATTTACCAGTTTGGGAGTGTGCTGTTCAAGGGCTGAATTCTCTTGATACTGGAAACTATTTTCATCTGCTTGGGAATGAATTATAGGTCTGTCTGGCTCTGTGCACTCCTGTTTTAAGAAAAATGGGCTTGTCTGAACTATAGTTAAGATTCACATGGCTGGTCAACTACAGTCATGGCAGCAAACATTGCATTAACAATGATGAGGGAAAACCATGCACTGATAATACAGCTACATTTCTATGGCCCTTTTCATCTCAGCAGTACACGAAAAGCTTAGAACAATAAACAATTATGCAGGAATTATGACATGTTACACCAAAATGCATCCACACTGTAGGCACACCTAGCAACCCAGCATTGTTTGAGAACAGGAAGCACTGCAGACCTTATCCATATAAAATCAGAAGGACATTTCAGGCACCAAGAACAAAGCTGGTACGTTTTGAAACTGGCCAAGCCTTCATGTTCTTTAAAAAGTGGCCAAGTGCAGTCAGAGCATATTTTAGAGTTTTAGACCAGAATAAAAAGCATCCCCTCCCCTTTGGCTGCTCAGCATCCTCCTTCCATGAGGTTGGGCTTGCCTTGTAAGATTTCCTACCAGATAAGCCCCCACAATCCATACAGGCTTCCCATCCCTGTACAGGTCCAATTTCAACCAATTTATCGGACTAGTCTGAGTAAGAACAACACATATGCTTCTTCAAAGCCCCAGTCTTAAGGAAAAACCAAGGCCGCAATGAGAATGTTGCCCTGGCATTCTACTTGTTGGGAACATCAGGAAGGTTCTGCTTGGTAAGGTCTCTGGAGCCATTCTGCTGTGGGCAGTGGGCAGTGGAGGAGAGCCAACTCACCTTCACTGGGACTTGCTGCATTAGGACTAGAGGCATTGGCAGCTTCTTGTTCCCCCCAAAATTCCCCCTTCCAAAGTTTTATCTCCACTTGCAAGTTACTAGAGCAAAAACCCATGCAAGCACAGTAAAACCAATGGATCAAGATTATGGCAAGAACAATACGAGGAACATGGCTGGGTTAGGAGCAAACAAGAGTGGAAACCACACTTTCATCTACGTCCATCCTAAACAGGCTCAGTGAACAAAGTGTACAAAGTACTGAGCAAAACAATGGCCAGTTCAGTTTGTAACTGCAGCAAAACCAGGGACTTGTTGCCTTTCTATCTAAAGATTCCCAAGCATGCTGGAAACTTGGACACACAACAATTAACAAACAAAGCTCTGATGTGGTTCCATGTTCCGCTGTCTTGCAGAGATGAAGTCACCCAACAGTGGGACGTGATGACTTGCCCAAACTCACACAACCAGGGAGCATCACTGGCAGGCCAGGGAGACTGCCAGTATTTACTAACTTCCAGTCCTGGGGCTAAACCACAAACTTAAATTTGTGCTTCTTGCACTAAAAAAGGCTGCTCAAATACCCCCAGGGCTATGTGTAAACAAGTGTCTCATTCTCAGCAGTAAATTTCAGCTCACCCACTCTCTACAGTTCATCTTTGGATGCAGCTGTGTCCACACACAGATCAGGACAGACCAAAAAACCCAAATGTACAGCAATTCCAAAAGACTCACAGCAGCCGCACCAGGTTCAGGCAGACACAGGGATGTGAGACGCTACTGTACATGGTCACCCCAAAGCTCTTTTTCTTGGAAAAAAAAACCTCCACATGTAGTCAGCTCACAGCAAAAAGGAACCTTGATGGAGGCTTTTCTCTTGAATGTCTAGATTGAGGCTTTTTAATGGCTTTATTCTCCAAGGGGCTGAGCAGCCAACTTCTTTGAGTGCTTCAGCATGGCATGAGTCCATTAAAACAACTCAGAAAGATAATTTCAGTGCTATTATGGCAATTTTCACAGCTTTCTTCAGTGGGCACAGCAAGATGAATCTGCATTAGTGCTTTCTGGGAATCTGAATCTATGTAAGTCCTAAACACAGGACATGTACTTTGGTTTTCCAGGTTCATGTAATCCTTGCAGCTGAGCAGTACACCTGCAGCTGTTTGCCATTCCCCTGCATCATTTCTGTGCTCTGTCCTTTCAACCAAGGCTAACAACTCATGGCACACGGCAGAAGGGGCTTTTTTTTTTCATCAAAACCAAATAAACCCAAATTAAATAATTTGTTTTATTCCCTCCCCCTGCTGGGCCTTGCATCATTAGAGGAGGGCAGGAAGGTTTGACAATCTAGTTCCACTGCATCACAGATTGGATGAGTTATTTCTTAAGTCAAAACCATGAATTTCAGGCTGCCACCCCATCCCAGCAGGATGTCACAAACTGCCTGTGACAAGACATTATGTTACTTTCTTTTCTATGTGAGATTCTTATCTTGCCTCTCCTCATCTGATTTTCACTTCATTTGAGCTCTAACTACAGCTGTGGAGCAGAATTTCCTGACATCACTCTGACAGCATGTTATGAAGACCACATTGCACTGTGGTCATTCAGGATTTTTTCCATAACATGGATGAGTTAGATCAGCTCTGCTGCCCTACAGCCAAATCTCCTCTGCTCTGGAAGGTTCCCATCCTCAGTGGGTGAAGTTTTGAGGAAGGACAGTGATGAGCAAGAAGAAATTCCCAGTTGAGGAAAACACTGGCAGACAATTATGTTTGCTCCAAACCCCTGAGAATCTCTGAGGTACTAACTTGAGTGGCTCTTCCAGGCTCTAAAACAGCACTTCAGGCCTAGAAAGTATACTGTCAGTTAAGGCCCACAACCTTAACTTTCAAACCTCTTAAGACCTCCCTGTTTTAATAATAATCATCATAGTAACTGCTTCAACTGAATATCCTGCACCACCTGGCCTTTACTACTGTTAGTGACTGGAAGACTATTTGAACATAATATAATAAAACAAAAGGAATTAATTCTCACAGCTCCACTCTGTTATTGTAATTAATGTCATCACCTTTGTGTTGTAAATGAGGCAGATGCATAAGACAACTGGTTTAAATCACACTATCCTTACCCTTGTGCTAATCTCAAGGGTAAAATCTTGGTTCCACTGAAGTCAATTGGGAAAAGGTCACATCAAAACTAGTCCTGAACAAAAACTTTACATCACAAGTAGAATAGAACATACAAAAGTCCATTAATGTAACTGACTTTCTTGGAGGAGTTTTACTTTTTTCCTTTAAAAATTGTTTTATTCTTCACCCTTTTACCTTGCTGCAGAAGCAGAAGTCCCAAAGCAGAGAGCCAGAAAGCAGAAAGTGCAGTCAATCAGAAAAACATTTGCTTCCCCACGGGTAGGTTGGAGACTGCACCACCACCATCAAACTTTGTCCCTGATGTAATTCAGACCAAGGTAAACAAGCAACATTCCTTGCAAGTTTTAGAATGAAAACTCCTTCAGTTAGCTCCAGATCAGGTACCATTGGCAGAGTGGAATGTCCATTACAGAGACAGACTTCATAATTTTTGACCAAGCACTTTGCTAATCCACATGGAGTTCTACAATCCTGATCAGTAATTTTGCCCTGTATAACCAAATTTCACAAGCCTGGCTCTTTTACCTGTTGCTTGTTGTGCAACCCAAAGTATGGCATGGAAGTTTACAGCAAATTCGTTATGAGGAGAGCTTCTGGACAGGCAGAAACACCTCCAAAGGGAACAAACATTTTCACAATGTTAAAGCCAGAAATTTTATTTTTTGATTTTTTTTTCTTCTAGAGCCAAGAACAGAAAACACAAATCATTTCATCTCTGCCTCTTCCACCATCTCTTAGAATGGAAACCAAATTGAAAACCTGTTGACACAGAATCCTGCAGCACTAAGGATAAAGCAGCTGTTCTGAAGAAGCTCACTTGGGGTATGCAATCATCTGGAAAGAAGTATTTAACCCTAGTCTAAAAAAGTGACCTTTTCAGGTCAGAAAACCATAGCTCTGCCTCTTTCCTGAACTGCACAGCAATCTTTCTGTGGATGTAGATTTTCCATCCACCCCCATTTCTAAGAAACCAGCTGGTTCCGATTTTTATTCCTTAGCTTGGATTTAAAAGAACAAAGAAAACCCTTTTTGAATTGCATAAACATACAAAACTAATTTAACTTGGCACTGTAGTACTTAAGCCCAGCATGCAAAGAAACAGCCAAGGTCTCTCTGTCCTCAGTGTGTTTAGAAAAACTGAACTCCAAGCATCCATTTGTTTGAGTAACCAAGCCAGATGTGCAATAAAGAACTAGCTGGTTTGTTCTGGAAGTGCTATCTTGGTCACTTGGCTTTGTGTTATCACCAAGATCAGGATATTCAATTGCAATGTTCAAGTCCCAAAACCCAGTGTTGCCTGTTACAATACACACAAACCAGTACATTTTGATATCATAATGAAATAAGAGTTATAACCCGTTCAAGTGTTGACCTGTCCAAGCACTTGTTTTAGGTGGAGCTATGGATATTACTCAAAAATATCCAATCCCAGTTTCTGACTGAAGCAAAATTTGAAGATCCATAGGTCTCATGCCAGCTAGTTTGTTGCAACGCCTCCTAAAATCTTGCTCATGGGGTAAAAGAACAGCAAATATTGGTGACAAAACTGAGGTATTTAACTTTAACTAAACTAATAATATTTTCAGTAATAGCTCCTGATGATCACTCTGGGAATAAAGAAGGCCTAAGATTACTGAGCAGGGCAGGAGGGATTAGCTCCACATGGGAGATATCTCCCTGACAGATCCAGGGGCTTTTGCTTTGGTCATCATCAGCAGTGATCGGTGGAATCCACTGTTCAATTCATATATTGCTCTGTGGCTTAAAATAAAAAAAACCTCTAAATTTAGCTTTCTTTATAAAATTGCATTCATCTGTAAGAACTTGAAAAGCATCCAGCTGTCCCTAGTGAATGGAGACTTTAACTTTTAGTATCACATACAGTAAAACTGGTTAATAAATCATTATTAATACTGTTGTATTGAGGTGTTGAGATAAATGCCTTTGTTTTTGAAGGTGGATTCTGTAGCTCAAAGTGCAAGAAGCCTTTAAGGGAGTCTACTTTGTGTTATTCAGTAACAAACAACTGAAGACTATGTACAGTGGAGTTCAGCATTCAAGTTGGGTTAGAATTGCATTTGTTTCTGGAAGGACAAGTTAGCACAACTGGAAAAAAAAGTGCTTTGATTGGGTGAGAGCCAAGGGCAGGCACTGTCCAGTCCAACTCAGTGCCTGCTGGAAGAAGTGTCCTTGTAGAAGAAACACCGTTTGGACTTTGCTTAACAGTGTAGTTGACAAAAACATCCTCGAAGCTGGATTTTGAAATTAAAACTGTGCCAGAACACGTAGACAATTAATAGTCCTCCACCTTAGCTACTGGGAACAAGGACTGAGACCAGATAAACTTGTTTTCCTTGTGATCACTGGCTGTATAAGAAGGCTGGCAGCTCCCTAGCATTAGTCAGTGAAAAGGTTTATTCTCTGTTTGGTTCTCCTGCAGCATAAAGCCTGGAGAGGTTGTGACAGAATGTCTTCTGAAGGCTTTCTGAAGGAAGTTCAAGCCATTGGTGAGAAGTTTCTCCTTAAGCTCCAGAAACTGCCCAAGGCTGAGCCAGTGGAGATTGTCAGCTTTTCTGTGGTTCTTCTGTTTATTGGTGAGTTTGTGGGTGGAGGCAAAGGGGTGTCAGAATTTCTCTCCTCCCCTATGGGGGCAACTTGCTCCACAGGCTGTGTAGGTGGGTTGGTGGTGTTGGCTGTTGTTTTCTAGGCTGTGCTCTAAGGCCCAGCTTAATTCCTAGGTAATTTTTTAACGCTCAACATGTACCTCTACATGGTTGCAGGGCATGACAGGAAACAGTACAGCTTTCCCCAAAGCTCCCATTTTAAACATTAGTTAAATCAGCAGCATTTTAACCAAACCAAGCTGGTGTAATGTTTTGATGCATAGGAGATAGTTTATGACAAATGGTATTAGAGCATCTCCCTTCCACAGAAGACACTTAAGAGTGGCTCTGAGTGTCATTCTTGTATTGGCTCAGTGGAAGCCAATATACTTCAGATGAGTCTATTTATTCTCCTTTGGTAATGGCAAGATCCCTCCTGCTGCTCTGTGTGGGGATGGCATGGAAGGAATAACAACTGGATCAAGAACTGTTGGGTCAAGGAGGATGAAGTTTTTTTATACAGTGGGAAAATAAGCAGGAAGGAAGACAGGCCCTGCTCCTCAAAGACAGGGCTTGCTCCCGGCCAAAAGGAAGGGTGTGTATTCAGTTGGACACTCCTCCCTGGGCTGGAATTCACAATGTCACACCTGCTGCTTTATTTGGTTCATCCCTACAGTGGGTTCCCCACAGGTCAGGTTACCTGGCAGCCCAGGTCCAGGCTTTAAAGGAACACATGCACACAAAGAGGCATGTTCACACTCTTACATGTTCTGCAGGATGGAACATGTCATCCTTTTCTACTTCAGATAAACTAACACATCCCTGCCAACACCAGCCATCCTGGCTAGAGTCAGAGAGGACAGTCAGTTAGCCCACTGTTCTGTGAAATGAACCCCTGCATTTGAAGTATCTTATTTTTTCATACAGAATACAGAAGAGTAAAGCCAACCCAGTTTCTATGCTTAAAGAGTGTGCTGAACTCACTCTTCAGAAATACAACTGCCAGTTTGAGTAACCAAACTCCCTCGAGTCTGGTTACTCAAAAATCCAAAGCTGGATTTTCTTCCTTTCCAGACACATAGCTGTTCTTTAGGTACTGCACGTCAGGTTCCAAACAACAGCCCATTAAGTGGGTAAAGAAACCCTCACATGGTTTGGAATGTAGCTCTTAAAGTCTTGAAATGCCTGGTAGTGATTGTCCAGATTAAATAGAAAACCAATACAAAGGAGCAGGAACTTAGGAGGAGGAAGATGGGGATATAGGGAAAAAAAAATCTCAAGAAACCAGGGTTTGCTCATTTTGCTGCTCACCAAACAACTTGGAGGAGGCATAGGGTTACTCTGCAGGGACTGTACCTATGCTATGAAGCAATATCCTTTGTTTCTCTTTGCAGTTACTGTGCTGGTGCTCACGATCATTGCCTGCAGTTGCTGCTGCTACAGCTGCTGTGGCTGTGATGGACGCCCTGACCCCAGACGCAAGAAGAGCCAAGTCAGCCCAGCTGCCCATTCATGAAGTGACACAACCTGCTATCGAGGACATGCATGGACATCACGATTCAGTGCTATGGGAATGACTTTCCACACCAGCCCACTGAAAATGGCAATAACAATATTAATTAACATGACTCAAAGGACCAGAAATCACAGCGTGGAATTCCGTCTCTCTGTGACAGCCACTACTGTGACCAGAAAGGTAAAGCTCCTTTACCATCACTGTGTCCTTCTTCTGGGCAGGGATGGGGTGGGAGGGCATGGACACAGATTGCTGAGAAAAGAGAGAGCTTTCCCAAAGACAGCCCTGCAGCTGGGCCAGCTGAGGATCCCCCGGGACACGGAGCCACGGAGCAAAGCAGAGGCCATGCACGCAGCCACGCATGAGGCACTGCCTGCTCTCCTCACCAGAAGGATGGTACTGGGCATTAGCAAAACCCACTGACACCACTGTGAGGTCCAATTGCTCAGGTCATCGTGGATCAACACCAAACCTGCTACAGGAGACACGTTTAGCTGAGATATCTGCTGGAAAGAACAACTGCTGGACCCTCTCATCCAGATGTGCCAGCTGAGGCTCTGAGTACAGTTGGCAACAGCTGCCCCCAGTGTCATTTCATTGGTGATATGATGATGGGAAATTGCCAAAGAAAAAAACAGAGCACGTGGAATACTCTTTTTAAATAGAAAAATGAAGGCAAAAGGGAAAAACTCACCAATCCTATGGCTTATTTTGATCATTCTCTGCTCAACATGCTCCCTCTCCACCCCCTGTGGTTCCTACTCTTCTGCTTATTGCAGATGAATGGTTCTTGCAGAGCATGGGAGCTCCAGGAGATGAACAAATCCCAATCCTTACTTGAGGGATCTGTGTGCCTGACTCCCTGCACTGTGTGCAGTTTATTTTAGTAGACATGAACATGATGCCAAGGGTGTGTTTATGAGCAAGCACAGAGGCATTTCAGAGGAGTGACACATGATGGGAGCCATCACTTCAGGGTATGTGTGCAGCAGCTGACAGCGGGCACCCTGACAGAGCAGAGCCAAGGATGGGCTGTTGGGCTGGAGTTAACAAGTGCAAATAAATCCCTTTTCCATGCTGCAGCCACTGTGTACGTCTGGTTTACACTCCGGTGAACTTCCGAAAGGGATTTACTGAGGTACAAGGCTGTGGCACAGGCACGACTTCCACAGCACAAGAAGGCCACAATTCTGCACTAAACTCTGAACCATCCATTTGGGGTGTTTCAGCCCCAAATGGGAGACCAACCATCTTTGTGAGAAGGTATAAACAATTACATGAATACAGAGAAGTCATCTTTTGCCTCTGTATCCCAACTAAGTGTATGTACCAAAGTCAACATCGAGCTAGGGAGAACAGAATCATCAAGGTTTAACAGTGGGCTTTAAAATACTCTTTACACTTCAGGAGGTACAGAAAATAAAGAAAACTCTGTAAAGAAATGTATTTTCTCTGTTGCCTGCACCTATATTAGTAAAAGGCACATTACATCAGCTTCTTATGTATTTAATGCACTTTATTTTTTGCCAACAAACCGGATCTAGGTATTTGGTATTTTTGTACTGCTGCACATTGGAATATATCTGCAGCCAGAGACATAGTGAATAGTCTAAGAATTATAAGAAAAATAAAATTCCTGAAACCATCAGTGTTACTTTTAAATTAATAAAAAGAAAAATTTTCCAGTGGAAAATGAGGATGTTCTTTAGAAATAAATATTTGAGACACAACATGACAACTGCCAAGAGCAGACTGCACTAGCATGAGCTACTGCATGCACAGTTACACTGAGACAACAAAGTGTAAAAAAAAAACCAAGGAAAAAGAGAAAGAAAAGTAAAAAGAAAAATTTTATTAGGCTGTCCCAAAGCTTTCACTGCCAACCAGCATGTTAGGAGGAAACAATCTCAAGCACGGCATCAGTTTAAACATTCAGAGGTGCATCACACCAACCTCCTGTCACGTAAGTCTTTGCTCTTTTCACTCACAAACAAGTGGCAATCAAAGTGACATCAGGAGCCTCAGAAGCTCTTTTGCAGAGACAGACTCAACAGATGTTTTTGTATCTAGATTAAGTCATGAGACCCAAGGAAGAACAGAGCTCACTTTCTTTGCAGGCTCGTGCTAGACAGTGCCAGCTGCAGACATTAACAGCATCCCATTGAGGGCTGTTCCAGCAGTACGGAGCCAGCCTGTGCAGAGACAGGGGGAAGCTTGGCAGGCTGGACACACACCAAGGGCTGACAGGTTGCTGTCACTGGGAACAAGCTGCCAGGCCTTATCTCAACAGGAAAAGCCACAAATGCATGTTTTCCAGTGGTGGTACAAGTTAAACCACTGACAGATACCAGGCAGAGGAACAAGAGAAATGGCTCCTGTCTTATCTTGGCCACTGCGAGTTCCTGAATTAGAAACAGAATAAACACAGCACTGTTAAAGAAAGGGAAGGAAAGAAAAACAGGCAATCCTTTAAAGGATTCAGGTGGCTTTCTGGAGCAGAGGACCAGCTACCATGTAGAAGGGGTCAATTTCTACACACTTGTCTGGACCTCACAGGCTTAATGTTCTGCTTTGGACTGTTTTGTACCACTGCACTCAGCTGCACTATTCCTTACAGCTGGGATTCAGACATGCCAGTTGTTTGCCTGATCTGCTGCTTTCTTGCATGCATTCAGGGTAGCCTGAAAGATGCCAGCAAGTGCCCAGCTTCCTGCAGCTCTTCAGCTTCTGCTGACTACAAACCTGCTGGTCCCTGGGTCCCTGCTCAGCACTCACACAAGCTTTTGTGTTTTGGCTTCGATCAGTACTCAAATACAGGCACCTACAGGGAGCAGCAGTGAGGATGGATCCTCTTGTTTCAACCTGCAGAGGGAAATTCAGAAAAGCACAGAATAAGTGTGCTTCTAACACAGCAACTGCCATTCATATTGTGAAAGCCTTGGAGGAACTGCACTGGAATACTGTTACTTCAGTCATTATGATAAAAAGTGTTGAAATTGTTTCTTTTCCTGAGGAACCTCAAAGAGCCAGCAAGGCCAATCCCTCCAGCAGAAGTGGCTGAAGTTCTACTGATGACTTAATGGAATAGCTTCTGTTCTGTAACGTTATCCCTCTGGTTTGCTTGACTTGTGAAAAATAAGTTTCCTTTTACACACATGCAGTCTCACACACCACACTCCTCGTTCTCCCCTCCCTTCTCTCACCAGCACCATCCCTCTGGTCTTCTCCAGTCAGGTGAGTGATACAGAGTTTTACTGCAGCTCACAGCAGTGCAATGCTCTGGAATGGGTTTATTCACCTAAACTGTCACAATGAACAGGGCAGTCCTGTTCAGTCTCACTCCAGCAGTCTCCTGCTGGAGCTTGCAACACATACCCAGTTGGGATCCAGGAAACACAGCCCTCTCCTCTCCAGCACATCCTGCAGCCTGCCCCAGACAGATACCACAGTGGGCCTTTACAAGCACTGCAACAGCTGTAGGAGTGGATAAAGCCATGAAGAGGAAGAAATGTCTGAGGAACAGATGAACTAGGACTTTTTAGTTGGGTTCAAGGCCTTTGATTTGATTAGATTAGCCACACCTTTGCAGGAATTAATCAGCTGTTAATCATTTACTGCAGCCCAAAGAGGCAACTTCCAGGCTACCTCTACAAGTCTCCAGGTACGGCAAGGGGTCCCCTCACCACAGGCCAAGATCTCTTGGAGGAGTGAAGAGGAGGCAACAGAGGAAACACCTACTACAAACCACAGCAGCTTCAGGTATTTATAAAATGTCATACAGCTCTCCTATTCTGGGAGGTGAACTGCACTTAGCAAAAGAGACAGGAACTTCCTGGGGTGTGCAGTCCCACAGGATTTCTGCCTTTGGGTCTAAGGAACTTACATCTAGACTGCCTCCTTCTTGATGGCAAAGTAATCCAGAACAGCTTTGATGTCCCGTGTGCTGGTTGGTTAAAGGCTGAGCACAGTGATCTGCCATCTACCCAGAAAACAAACTATGAACTGAATAAATCTGGCTGTTGAGAAAGAAACAAAAACTTCAGCAAATGTGAGCTTGTTCTTCAAGTCAAATCCAACCTGCTGAGGATGAGACACTTTACAGGAGTAATTCTTTTTCTTAGAGTATTTATGATACAGACATAAGAGACAGCAAATCAAGCAAATTTTCAAAAATAACCTGTATCTCTTCCTGTATTACATCTGCATAGTCACATTTGCAAGAAAGTGTGAGAAATATTCCATCCTTTCCTTAAAGAAGCAAGGAAGCTTTAGTAAAACTACAAGATGCTCACAAAGAGATGGTGGATGTTCTTTAGAAAGCTGACAGTGAAGTCATTATTCAAAGTATCAGTGAAAGAGCAAGTGAGTAGAACCCTCTGAGATCCCAGTTTAAATTATTACTGGACCTCCTTGTGGGAGGAAAATTTATGCTTCTATTGCAGAGTAACAGAAACCATTACTAAAGCTAATTTCATTAGCAGGAGTTTAACATAAAATTAGGACACCCTTTTTAACATATTTGGACTATTCTAAGCCCTATGGAAGAAAAAAGTTGTATATGATCCTTGCTTATTATTGCTGGGGTTTTTTGCTTGTTTGTTTTTAAATAAGTGTTCATTTAATCTCCATTGTGACCTCAGAGTTTAAGCCCCCAACTCTCCCTTTTAGAGATCCTTCCAATTGTATCAAGGAATTTCTCCCACTGAATACTAGTCTTTCATGTATAGGCTGTACAGCTGACAAAGAGTTCATATTGAAATGCTGGAGAGATACTGTATTATTGAAAATATTGATAAGCTATGATTAAAATAAATCTCAACTGCCAGAATGCTGTAGAGCGAGCAGCTTTTCCTCTTTACATCTCTATAGATCTGATTGTTAAACCAGTCTCAGCTGTATTTCTTCTGGTTTATGCTCCCATTTCTGTGAAGGATGACCCTCCTTTTGGAGGGGGATGCCTGCAGGCACAGACACCATGCATGGTTTTGGGGCTGTGGCTGAGGGCATGGAGAGACTACAACACCTGACCCTGTTGTTGTCTGCCCCCAGCAGGGTGGAAGCCAGCATGTCACTAGAGCAAGAGGCATCCTCAGATCTGCAAGACCTAAAGAGACTGACTGCAACAAGTGATTGGGCTCTTGGAGGGCTGGTGGTGATTGGCATCTTCTGTTTTGTTTTTATTGCTCTCATTTTATTTGCTGCTATCTTTGGGTGCTGCACATCACGAAGGCACAGACAGGGTGGCTCATAGGCAGCAAAGTGGGGACACAGAACTTGGTACAGCTGAGCAAGAACCAGCCTGGGTACAACCTGATTGTGTTGTTCACAGAAACTCTCATCTCCCTCCCTGGGTGGTTATTTCCCTCCATGCAACTTCCCTGAATCAAGAGCAATGTCTCCATGCCAGCAAGTTGTTCTGCAGGCTACAGCAAACTCAATACATGAGGCTGTCTGGATTCAGGAACTGCAACATTCAGCAAATACCAAAGTAAACTCGTCTCTGATTTTCATCTTTGAAGCAAAACCACCAGCTAGAGGTGGCAAATGGTCAGCCACCACCTAAAGCTGATAAAAATGTGTTCTGCTGCTGCAGCTATGTGTGTTGGGGGTTTTTTCACCTTGCAAAAGGGCAAGTAGGAAACTCTGGCCACTGAAAGCTTTTTCTGAACCCACTCTCTAAAAGCAACTTAGACCATTGTTCTCCTGTCATACTCAGGCCTAAATACACTATGCAAAAACCTACTTGCCAGTACAGTCTGTCTTTATTTGTTCTTATTTATAACCTTGCAAGGTCAGAGTTTGAGGTTTGCTTTCACTGTTTGGATAGTGAGTAGAACTGTATTAATTCAATATGTAAAAAAGAAATGCAACGTGGCTTTGCTTTCCACAGCACCTCAGTCTCCTGTAGAGTTATGAGCAGGGAAGCCAGGCAAGGGGTGCTGCAATATGTGACTCTGGGATGCACACCCCATGATATACAGTCGGAAGAATGGATGAAGCTGAGTAAGGGAAGAAAAAGTCTGGGAGGGGTGATTTCTGATTAAGTCAGTGATATTCCCTTACTCAGATTATTACTTTGAGGGTGGTGAGATACTGGGACAGTTGCCCAGAGGAGTTATAGATGCCCCATCCCTTGGAGAGCCAGGTAGGATGGGGCTTGGAGCAACCTGGCCTAGGGGAAAGTGTCCCTGCCCACAGGGGGTTGAACTAGGTCATCTTAAAGGTCTCTTCCAACCCAAACCATTCTATGATTATACAAAACCCAGCCACAACAGCCATCTGTGATCTGGGAACACACCCCAGAAGGGGGAGAGCTCCTCAGACAAGTGGATCAAATTCTTAGGAAAAGAAGTCTCCCAGCAGCTACTTCACAGCAGCACCTTGACTTTGGGCAAAGAAGTGTCCCTTCAAGTGCCCCAGGGCTCAGAGTTGTGCCACACTTCAGTACAAGCAAGACTATCCCATAAACCCAGGATTTGTTTGCCAAACATGACAAGGAGAGAACACTCTCACCAAGGCACCTGAAAAGCAGCATGTGTTACATTCATGTTGAAAAAGCTGTCCTAGACCCATGTATGAAAAATGAAACAAAATGAAGAACTTGTAAGTATGATACACAAAGATCATTTTCAGTTAGTGGACATATACTGCTCTCTTCCTGGCAAAATTATAGCTTTGATGTCTGATCCAGCATAGAACAGCAATTAGTACAATTACAGCATACAAGGCATGAACTAAACCTGAACAAGGCATGTTGTGGTTGCTAGCCTGCATTTAGATTGGGCACATCCATAATTTGAGCCTGTTTCTGAAACATTCTAAGCACCATCAGGTCCTTCTAAGACCAGTGAGGATCACAGACACTTTGCAGAGTGAAGATGCTGAGCTCTCCAGAAACATTAAATCTAAATGCTTCCATCCCATGGCTCTCTGTCCCATTAGGAGAGGAGTGATGTACTGAAGGAGGAGAGTCAAAACAAAAGCAAATGCAACAAAGTCAACCCATGATCAAAGATGGAATATTGTAAAATGTATCACCAGAGAAGTTAAACATCCCCTGACTTGGTCAGACTCCAAGACCAAGGTCTCAGTTAACTCAGAGGTGGGAGTGATAAGAGATTTCTCAGCCATAACAATTTCTTGGAAGAACAGGGCATGTTTTCCCCAGCATTAACAGTGGTGTGTGAAAGAAATGCACTCACCCCAGCTCCTCACAGAAGTTCACAATGGCATCAAAAGCTGTCATCACAGCTTTGTCAGACTCTTTTAAGGTGCCTTTTTTTTCCTGAAAGTAGATGGGATAAGGAACTGTAGTCTTCAATGTAAATTTACACAGATAGAGTAACTAGCAATGATCAAATCTAACCTTTCTGAGCTACATGGCAAACAGCTGCAGACACCTCCCTGTCTCTGCTCTATTCCTCTCTAATAGAGCTGGCTCTGGCAGCCTTTTCCTTCCCTGCTTCCCTTCCTTCTGCTATCCCTTGAAATGAGGCTCCACACAGCTCTAGACTCAGAACATTTAATTTCATCTTTTCCTATTCAGAAGTTACTGCAGGCAAACCAGACCAGAGCCAAGGCAGGGCAATCCAGGCAGCTGGGTACTGTTCTGCAGCTCTCACCTGGATGTTAGAAAGCTCCTTCTTGATCAGGAAGCTGACTTGATCCCTGTCATTCCTTGAGTAATAGAGGCGGCAGCAGGATGGTTTTCCATCTCTCCCAGCTCTGCCAGACTCCTGGTAATATCCAGCCATTGACTTGGCAATATTCCAGTGGACAACAAATCTGCATGTGGTAAAACAGGGAACATGAGGCTGCAGGTTTCTGAGAGCACTGCACACACCAGTGTGGTGTCTGTGGGCATCAACAACAGCAAAAACCAGGGCAGCAAAACATAAGAGAGGATGGAACACAGCAAGAGAATTTGCACACTGAAGTTTTAGTCCTCGTAACACAGAAGACATGGAAAGCAGCAGAGCTCTAAGGAAACAAATACACCTGGGCAGCGTGAGCAGTATGCCACTCCACATGGATAGAAAAGAATGAGTACATGAATATCCCAAACATGCATACAACTCTGCAGCTATGAAGACTGAGAATAAGAACACTGAATTAAGTAGTTTGGGAGATTTTATCATAAAATACAGCATTAATAAAAAAGTCATATTTATTTTGTGGGACACAACTGCACCATTATGAAACACATTTTTAAATACTTTCTTTTAAAAAGACATTTAGCCAAAATCTCCACGGGAAATTCCAGCTCACCGTGCTTCTAGGATGAAGGCAACCTTCCTAACCAGCAAATATGACTATAGAATCACTACTAAATTTTATGTAATCTCTGCAGGAAGCTTTTCAACACAGCACTGCAAGACTGCTTTAAACCTGCTCGTACCTGACAATTCAGCAATTCAGCTTATACCTGTTTTGAGAGGATTGCACAGTAATGCTGCCAATGTTTTCAAGTCTGCCTCAAAGCCAGCATGACCCAAGGGCAGGTATGATGCATATGGGTGTAGCTAAAGATTAAATGACAAAAGCAAGCAAATGTGTTTCTTCAAACACAAACAGCCCAGGAACAGGCCAAGCAGGAAGCATCAGAGCCCTGCACATTTAAACCCCATCAGGAAGTTTGCTGAAGAAATTGATAAATAATTTTAAGCAGAACTGAATTAACAATGAAGAGAGAGGAGCAGATTCCATCAGAATAAAAAGGGACACCACCTCTGTTATCCCTTTTGTACAGAAAAGTCACCTCCAGAAGTTGTCAGACCTGATCTTATTTGATAACATATGCATGAATACTCAGAAATCTGCCAGCACAGAGCAAAGGCTAAGCAGCAGTGCCTTGTTAACTAGGCTTGGGTATAATGTTCTTTAAGTTATTTTTTAAAATGCCTGTAAAGAGTAATTTTAACTCCATTCCTTGTAAACTAACCAGATTACAAGCATATTTCAGCTGTAATTCACTTTCAGTCAGCCCTATGCATTTCAATTACTTTCTGCCTTTTTTAATGGCCACCAGGCAGGGCAGAGTTCTTCAGCAGATCATTAATTCATGTCCTAGGAGACTCCTCACTTCTCTGTTTGGAAAGATGCATCAAGGAATAAAATTGTCACTGCCATGGCACTGTTTCCTGGCAGCACAGTGACACAGGCAGAGGGATGGCACAGCTGTGAACTGATGGGATTGACTCAGTGATATCCTGCCCTTGTCTCACAGTACTCAGAGCAGCACCTGAATTATCCCTCTAGTAAGTGATCACAATAATAACTCAGCACAGCCAAATTGCAGGGCAGGAATTCTAACCCAAAGCCTTTATGGGGACAGCAATCTCAGAGGAACAATGAGAGCAATGGCAAACCATGTGCAAAGTTTCTGTCCTTGGACTAGAGCTGTATTTTTATATGGTTATTGCCATTTGTGAAGGGCTATTTTTTCCCCATTGCACTGCAAGAGATGTCCAAGAAAAGCTGGCTCTGACTATTTTAATAGAGGGTGGGTGAATTATTTTAGGTGCAGATTTTCTTTCCACTGCTTTTAGACAGCAACTATTGCACTAAGAGAAGTGAAAGAGACAGCTGTGATTGCACTGAGATGGCTCTTTATGAAACCCTGGAGGGTGTGGCAGAAAAGCATTCCTCCCATTTTCTTGATTTTAAGATGACTGGCAAAGAGGAGCTCTGCTGCCTTGTGTTTAATGTTTTTACAAAGCCCTCCCAGCTTTGGTTTTGCTGCTTTCAAGATAAAAAACTTCCAGCACTGGTTTTGTTGGTTTAAGCAAGAGTTCATCAGGCAGTTGAGTCAGGTGGATTAGGTAACAGAGCCTGAGCCTTTTCCTTCCCCCTGCTCAGGTTTCAGTCTCTGATGGTGCTCAACACTCAGCCTCACACACCTGACATTTCCTTTGTCTACTCCCATTCCAAAACTGATGGTTGCAACAATGACAGGGATCTTCTCCTCCATCCATTCATTCTGGACAGAAGTCCTGTCAGCTGCCTTGAGCCCTGAGAAAGAAAAGAGAAGAAAGTAAACAACACCACAAAAAACCAAACCAAACCAACAAACCAAACCAAACAACCACCCTAAAAGAAAAAAAAAAAACCAAAACAAAACCCCAGAAAAACAAGAAGGAAAGAAACAAGAGGATTTTCTTTCTCATCCATTCCCCCATTGCAGGCAAACTCCCTCACTAAAACTGTCTGATGTACACACTCCCCTCTTCCCAGTGTTTAAACTGGCCTGGGACCAAGCAGAAGTCAGCAGCAGCTGTTTTTATTCCAGAAAAAAAAATCTAGCTCCCACCCGGGATAAAAGCAGTTGTTATACTCAGGCCATGAAAGATCCAACAAAACCAACAGTTCTGGAGACAAGGGAATGCCATTGTGGTGAAGGGCCTGCACTTACCTCACAGACCTGCTGTGTGAGCATCACACAGAGTGCAGAGCATGCCTAGAAAGCTCTTTTCTAGGTAGCCCCAAGCCAGGTGGCAGAGTTCAGTTCTCCCAGCTAGGGAGAGATGCAGACTCCAGTACCTGCATGGTAGGCCTTGGCTTTCAGCCCTCGGTAGCTCAGCTCAATGGCCAGCTGGTCACACACATCCCTCATCCTGCAGTACACGATGCCACAGCCGGAGTACACCTGGGAGCCAGGAGACAAAGGCCAGGACACTGCCTGAAGTCAAACAACAAAGCTGCAAATAGCTCCTCATCCTCTCCCAGTAGATACAATGCAAGAAGCATCTCACAAACACACCAAGGTGCAGAGGTTATAGCTGAGCTGCAGAGAGTTGTTTTGAGAATTAGTGTTAGAGCAGGAAACTCAACACTTCAAATGCTTCTGCTCACCCTCACAACACTAAAAGAGCAGAACACAAACACACAATGGTCACAGAAGATGTGACAAACCAAGTGGAAATGCTTGTTCTGCATTCCTCATCAATTTTCTTTTAGACTAACCCCCTTCTGAGGACACCTCTGACAGGACCACAGCCTTCACATCCTACCTGTTTTAGAGGAACTAAAAAACATATGTGTGCACTTTAAGAGGACTTAGAAAATACACACGAGCACTTTCCTTTCTGGGACCTCCTAATTTCCTGCACACACCTGTCAAGGCCTCACCAATCCCTAGAAGGCCAGGGACCATTAGGGTAGATTTTGTCCAGTTTAGTTTTCTTCCCTAAAGGTAAAACCTACCCCAGTGGCGCCCTTCACTTCAAGCGCCTTCAGACAGAAATCCTTCAAGTTGGCGTACGGATCAGTGAGGAGCTCTTTGAACTGCACATCATAGAACAAGTTAGACCTGAAACAAGGAGTCTTAAAGGTGGAAAGTGGCTGCTTGAGCTTGAGCGCTGCCACCACGTCCTCCTGGACCTGCTTGGTGGCAGTGGCAGTCAGGGCAACGCAGGGGGTGTGGGGGATGCGGCTGCGCAGGGAGCCCAGGCGCAGGTAGTCGGGGCGGAAGTCGTGTCCCCACTGGGAAACACAGTGAGCTTCATCAATGACCAGGTAGGACAGCAGGTTCCTGGACACCAGGGAGTTCAGTGTTGGCTGGAAGGAAGAGGCAGCTGCCATCTCTGGGGTGATGTACAGGAGCTTTACTTGAGGCTTCTCACTTGCCAAGTCAGCCAGGATGGTTTTCTTCTCCTGGGCAGACAGCTTGGAGTTCAGAGAGCAGGCTTTGATCTTCAGAGCCAGCAGGTGATCCACTTGATCCTAAATACAAAATAGAAATTAAAATGAAATGGGAATAAAGAAAGTCAGCAGCACCAAGAAAGGTTAGTAGGGAGGCCCAGGTGAGGCCCCAGCTTCCACCTCCAGGATCAAATCCCAGGACAACACAGACCTACAGTCCTGTTATTTACAATTTCAATTCTAGATGCCTTTTCCTTCACCTGTGAGCTCCAGCCAGCTCTTACATTCAACTGCATTTTTGTGCATCCATTCACTTTAAGACAGTCTTTTTGTTGCTAGGGAATACCAGCAGGGATCTGTGCAACTCATCACAAGCACAGTGACCTGAACACATCTCAGTATTTACACTACAGAGTTGTCACAGATGGAAAATGAACACTCCCACCCTGCAAGAACAGGGAGCAGGCAACTCCTCAATAACTGAAGGATGTCCTAACACAACTGAGACAGGACAAAGTGCAAGGATCATGCAAATCACCACTGCAGCAGAACCAGAAGCATGGATGAGAGTTGTGTCATGAAAACCAAGAAGAAAACGTGGCATCACATCCAGATGAACACTGGCCATACAAATGCACTTCCCTGTCCCCTGCTCACTTGCACTTGACTAGCACCTACATTTCAGGATATGAAGAGTCCTGAAAAACAGGTATCTCATTATTTTACTCAATATCTGGCTTCAGTAATTGATTTAATGTCTGTTTCTGTTTTCTGTTCACACTCACCCCTCAGCCTTCCCTGTAATTAACTGCACAGCCTGAACTCTTGAAGTTTGGCTACACTGAAATACATCATGATCATTTCAGGCACAGCAGCCCCTTCTCAGGGCTTGATGAGAAGACTCTGGGGGTTTACTCCAGCCCTGTCCCCTAAGACTCATCGAGCCCATCTCAACCTATTTGTATCTCTCTTATCAATGATCTAATATTGGCCATGCTGGAGTTTCATCAGTAATCCTCACACTTGGAACAAATTCACTTTTTATAGTATCTTTCTGAGAAGTATCACCAAGCCTGCTATCATTTTTAACGTGTATTACAGTGAGACTGTAAAGGAGTTAAAATAATTCCACAAATAACAAATCCCAAACCAGCAGCCTGCAGCAGCAGATGTCACACAGTGCTAATGGCCTACACAAGTCTAAGCAATGCTACAGCTGCTCTTACAGGAAATTGTTTCTCCCAACAGGTGATGAAACAGTAGAAAAGGCAAAGCAGAGGAAAAAAAGTCTCACAGATGAAAGTGCTCATGGAGCAGCTCTACTAAACCAGCTTCTTCCCATCACAGATTGACTGCAACAAAAAGACATTTTATTGCAGAATGAATTGTGCCTTCAAAGGCAACTTCATCACTCCTGGAGTTATTACTTTATAGGTAAAGGGGCAGGTTTTTTTCCAGTTAAAGATCTATCGTTTGGAGTTACTCTGCTTTGCTGCTAATGTCTGGAGAAAATGGAGAAAGGCTCAGTTATAAAAACCATCAGGTTATTATTAAAGGCAAAACCATGCTTTTAGAGAAATGCATACCAGAGATACTCTGCTATCCTCACCTATGCCAGGGTAAGGAAAGCACACTGAGACACCAAGAGAATCCAGAGGCAGGTCAGCAGCAGAGACTTGTGGGCAGAAAGACAAGAGGGCAGCAGCTGTGCCTCCAGAGCCTCCCCTTCCCTGGCTGCTATTCCCCAGCTAACAGGAGACAGTTACCTGAATCAGTGCAATCAGAGGTGAAATGACAATGGTGATGCCCACTGCCAGAACTGCAGGAAGCTGGTAGCACAAGGATTTCCCTGCCCCTGTGGGCATGCACACAAAGACATCCTTCTCTCCTGCAAAAACAACAGAAGAAAGCTCAAGGCCTCCGAGTGGTGTTGAGTTCCTGGGGCTCAGGCAGGAGGGGTGGGCAGAAACAGCACCTGTGTGCATGTGCCAGGTGGCACAGCACCAAAACCCTTCAGTTTAGGTTCTAAAAGCACAGCAATACTTTGCATGCCAGCAGTGGTTTCCTTCAAAGAACCTCACATTGCTTTGTAAACATTTAGAGGCAGCTGTACAAAACTACCAGAAGATACACAGAAACCCAGATAAAGAGAAGTTATTCATGCTGAATCTCCTCCAGAAAAGCTGCTTTCACTCATTTTACAGACCTCCACTTATCACATTACCAGCCCCATAACAGAACTTCACCACATCCTCTTAAAGCTTATCCCAGAAAGGCCCCTCACATGAAACAGGAGTTGGAAATCTCAACCACACCGACAACATCCTGCAGTGAGTGACTGTTCCTGCACTAACCAGGATCCAGCTCAAGCCAGGAAGGTGCCAGTGACACCAGGTTAACAGGTAGAGACACCTTGCACACAGAATCCCACTTCTGATGGGTCTGTTGTCTACAGTGAGTGGTGACAGATGGAAACTGAACTGGGCACTGTTCTGATTCACGCTGAGAGAGCTGCTGGGGGAGCTGGCAGCTTGTTTGTGTGAGCTGCCTGTCCACCCCCAGCTGGCTGTTGAGGCGTGTGTCAACATCAGCACAAAAATGTTTCTGATAAGGGCCCCATGATTCTGAGGATCTCAGCTATGCCAAGAAATCAAGTCCTCTGCTGGTATTGTCTTTAACACAAGGACAGTTTTACTCTGAAAATGTCTGAATGTTAACAGCTCTGATGTCATCTGACCACAAACACATTGGCAGGTATGAGGAGACAACTAGAAAAGACACCAACAATGCTGCACTTCCCAATTTCCCATTTCCATGGCTGATACAACGACGGTGTTACAAAACAAATGAAAGGAAAAGATGCAGAGCTTCTTCACGTGTGCAGCACGTGCCCCTGGGCCACCAGAACCACCTCAGAGCAGAGGAGGGCGTGGAGGGCTGGGCGCTGCTGCTCAGTCCGGGTGAGGTCTGCTCACAGCAGGCACAACAGCAACCCCTGCAGTGTCACCCCGCAGGGATGGAGACGGACACCCGGCCGTGCTCCGCACGTCTCCCGTGCCGAGCCTCACCTCTCGCCACAGCCATGGTCGCACTTTCCTGCAGGGAAGTCTTGAAGGACTCGAACCCGAAGACCTTCTGCAGTGTTTTCCGGACCCTGCCCTCCAGACCCGGGGGAGCCTTCCCGCTCATCCTAAGGACGCTGCGAACGGCGACAGGAACCTGAGCTAGACCCGGACGCCGCCACCCTCCTGTGCCCGAGGCCTGCCCCGACCCCCGGCCACCTGCACGGCCTCCCCCAGGGCTTCCCTGCCACACTCCCCCTTTTGTCGGGTCTCTCAGGGATGCTTATCCAGACCCCCTCACTGGAGAGGGCCACACTGTGTTTACTCTGGGTCAGCCCCCTCCCCATGGGGCACAGCAGAGGGGGCTCATAGCGGGGGCGGGGGTCAGTGCCCGCCAAACCCGCCCGCACCCACATGGAGGGAGTGTGGGGACAGGCGCCTCCTTCTCACCCACCCCCCTTCCTCCCCAGGGCCCTGTGTCCCTGCACCCCCGTGTCCCCGGTCCCACCTCCGCCCTGTCCCGGCCCCCACCCTCCGCGCTCGCTCCAGACCCGGCAGGTTCTGTCGCGGCGCCACAAAATGACGTCAAAAGCTTCACTTAAAGGGCCAGCCCGCGCACTTTTCATCCCCTCTCCTCCCCCGAGACGCTCCGCTCCGCCTGGCTGAGGGTTTTGCCCTCCGGCCGTGAGCTCCCCGAGCAGCTTCTGCTCCGGCCGTGAGGGCGGGATTCCCCCGCTGCGCCGGGAGCCCGCTGAGGGCGGAAGAAGGGCAGCGTTGCCATGGTGACAGCGCCACGTCGTCATCTCCGCGCGCCGGAAGTGCGCCGCGGCCGAGGCGGAAGATGGCGGCGGCCAAGCGCAGCGTTCTCTCCTCGCTCGCGGTTTACGCCGAGGACTCGGACCCGGAGTCGGACAGCGAGGCCGGCACGGCGGGGAGCGATGGGGGAGCGCCCACGGGTGAGGGCGGGCAGGGAGCCGGGACAGGCGGCGGTCTGGAGCGCCAGAGTTCCCCCGCGCGGCCCGCGCCGGCCTGGCGCTTTCACCTATGTGAAGGGAAGGCCCCGCACGCTGCCACCTCCCCTTCCCTCACCGTTTTCCTTTTCTCTTCCTCCTTAGGAGAGAAAGGAGGCCTGGTGTCAGTTGGGTACGGAGAAGATGACTTTACTCGCGTGGATGGGGACGAGGAAGGGTACGAAGAGGAGGACGATGAGAACAGCAGGCAGTCAGTAAGTACCTCCCTGCTCCGGCAGCTTGTCTTGACCCCTTACACAGGCTGTAGAGACTTTTCTCTTTCAAATGAAAACCCCGAATAGCGACCCATGATGGAACCTGGAATATCTGACTCCTGGTGTGGGTTTCAGCACCTTCCACCTCCTCCTTTCCACTTTGTTTTCGAGTAGAAAGCATTTGCCCTGAAACCCATCAGCAGCTTGGCACAGCTCGTATTGCTCATTACTCTGTTGGTGTCGTTGGACTCTTTTATGGGAAAAAGGCTGTTACAGCCACTCCAAATAAAAGCTATTCTTTAAACATAGTTGACCTATAAGAACCTTGTAAGAGGACCACACTGTCAGCTGGTGGATTAAAAAGAATGAACTTCTGTGCTGTCTTGAATTATTCTTTTGTGTGTAGCTCAATGCACTCCCTGCATCAAGTCACCTTGATGTCACAGTGTCCTGTCTACATGTGGGTGGCTTTTGTCTGTCACAGGTGCATGGCACGTGTCTGATATCACCTGAATTCTGAGATAACAGCAGTGTGGGGGGACAGGGCACGGAGCTCACAGCCTGTGAGTGCAGCTGCATCACACAGAAGGATGTGTAGTTCTGCCCTGGGTCTGGGGGAGTGAAACAATGAGTTTGGAGCGCAAAAAAGAAAGTTCTCCTCTCCTTTCTTTATTGTCACCCTTTTTCTTACCAGTGTTTTATCTGCTCTCTGTTCCAGTTCTTTCTTCTACCACATAGCCAAAAACCCAGGGCTACTCCTGTAACTTTTCCTCAGTGAAATCTGCTCTGTGTGTGTTAGATCAATCTCTTAGGAGACACTTTTTTCTGCCATTTGTCTGCCCAAGTAGCAGCCAAGAAATTCCTCAGTCTCTTGTTCCTGTTTAAGTTCTGTTCTCTTGTCCCTGGTGTCTCCCTTAGCAAAGCAGTGAACCTTTTTACTGCTTCATTGATTCTTCTTTTTATATCCAGCACTTGTGGACTCTGCTTCAGTGAGGTCTGTCTGGTCCAAAGGAAGCCCTGTGTGTGCTGCAGGTGCTTGCCAAGGTCAGCTGTGTTTAGTTATTGTAAAGGGCTTGTAGATGGAGTGGCTTTACTGCATGCACAGCTTTTGGTGCAGGTTGCAGCTGTCCATCATCAGCTGCTGTTCAGGAAATGACAATCAGTCAATCACTGCTGTCAGCCAGTGCATCTTGCTTAGGTGTGTGGTTACAGTGAAGGTTACACAAGTTACTTCCCTTTTTTTTTACCTATTAAATATTCTCTGAGCAGACTTGGAAACTTCTTTGGCATTGCTTGTGCTGGTAGCTCATGGGGGTTATGAGTTGTTTTTAGAAAACAGGGTGAGGTGCACTCAGGCCTCCTGTGCTTTGCTCTGTACAGCTCAGGGGGTGTTTTAACTACTTTAACAGTGACTGAAAAGTCTCTGTTTTTATTCAAATCCAGTTCTCAGTCATGCTGCTTTGTTTGTTAATGTTCTTACTCCTGCTAGGTCAGAAGGTTTTGAGAGCTGTTTCAGTTACTGTCTGCAACATGGATAATTCAACCCATTATTGCTTTGACGAAAATCACTTTTATCTGTATAATGGGGACTGTAGAGGGGAGAGCAATCTCATTTGTGGTAAACACCAAGTTAGTTGGTTCTTTGCTAGTTACAAACTCACTGTAATTAACCTTTGACAGTCTGGACTGAATTATTGTCATGTGTGCATCTTTCAGAAAGGGAAGCTGGAGAGTAGCTGAAGTGAAGGAGTTTGTGGCTCAAATCTGTAAGAGAGGCATCTTAATTCAGTCAATTAAAACTTACTGCCATTACTGTGTGGTCAGCTCTAGCTTGCCTTGTCAGAACTGGCTCATGTGCCAATGCTTTGAGGTGGGCAGTTCCTTGTAAACTCTTCCTTTCAGTTGCACCTCTCATTTCAATTTTTCTTTTGTTGCCCTTTTTGAGGCTGAAACACCAAGTTCTTGTCTTGGGGCCAACATTGAAATTTGTGGAAAAGTTTGCTGAGTTATGTGAGCATGAAAAACACTTTCTGCTCCTCAGACTTGTTTGGAACCCTGAGTATGTGTTTATGTCTAGAAACAGGGATACTGGGAGGATGCCCAGTGAGGGAACAGCAGGTTTACTGCCAGTGGGGACCAACCTGGAGCTTCCTGCTCACCTGGTGTGAATTTTCACACAATGTTCAGTATTTTAAGCTCTCACAGGGCAGAAGTTCTCCCAGTTCTTTGGTTTATTTCTGGTTCATAAAATAAATGTTTAAAAAATGGAGACTGTCACCTGGAATTTGTCGATGTTCCCTTGTGTGAGGTTCACAGCATCTGCAAGCAAGGCACGAGAGCTCTGCACCAGCAAGGGAGTTGTGTCTGCTGGATCCCTGGAACTTGCTGCTAGGCCAGACCCTCTCCAAGCCTGCATGTTTGGTTTGGTGGCAGGCCAGCTGTGTGTCCTGTTTGTGTTGCTGATGCTTGGGACTATCACAGGTCTTGCAAATGCTGCTTTTTTGTGGGTACTGCTGAACAGAGGCTCGTCAGTCACCACCTGCCAGCTGGAGGGGACAGAATTATCAAAGGACAAATGCTTTTTTCCCCAGTTCTGCTGCTTCTTGTTGTCTAATTCTGAGCATTCCAGAGCTGCATGAGTTTTGTAGGGACTACTGCTGCTGAGTGATGCTTTTGCCTACAAAAAACCCAAAACCAAACAAACACTTCTTCCCCTGACTGTAGGACTTGTTTTCTGGTTATGAGTGGGTGGGGCAAAACTACTCTCCATGGAAAGGGTCTTGGACTGCTGCTGGGCTGCTGAATGCCCTTTGCTGTAAGTTCAGTTACTTGCCAGGCCTGCTCTTTAAGCTTAATCCTGTAAATTCTTGTCTTGTAGGAAGATGACGATTCAGAGACTGAAAAACCTGAGGCTGGTGACCTAAAGGTATTTGAAAGTGTGGTCTGGTGGTGGTGGGGAAGCTCAGTACAAGAGGAGTAAGTTTTAACAGCATGGCTTGGTGTTCATTTGTGATCTGTAGTTAGTTCCACACCTTTTGTAGCTTTATCCTGTGTTTCTGACTTCAGTTCTAGCTTCTGCCAAAGGCAGTTAACAGGTCACAGGCTGAGTCACAGTGAAGGTTGGCCTTCATGAATTTGGTCATGTTGTGCATTAGATCTGAAGTTTGCTGACAGCATCTCACCTGTTTTGCAGTGATGTGGGAGGTGCAGCATCCAGTACAGAATTCTGTATGACCAGTGTTAGTTGGAATAATTTCTTCATGTAGAACTTAATGAATAAATGATCCTGTGCTCTTACAGGCCATGGAAGGTATCAAAATCAATTCAGTTCTCTCCAGCTCTGTCCTTCTGAATGAAGCAGTTTTGTAAAGGTCATAGATAAATTTATAAAGTGAAATAAGATCCCCAGATAACAGCTATTATCATAAATAGTTGAAATCATCTTTATCTTGGGATTTCACCTTGTTTCTGCTGAACAGCAGGTGTTTAACAGCACACAGGACATGGATCAGGCTAAAAGCTGGAGGACAAAAGACCAAATCCATTTGAAGCTGTAAACAACTGTGTTTAAATTTTTTATGTTAGTTCAGTAGAAGCAGTCCTGTTCGTCAGGGATGAACAATTACAAGAGCATTTCTTTTATCCAGCAGCTTCCTCAAGGATGCAGGCAGTCCCTAAACTCTGCTACAAAAACCAGAGGACTGTGCTGCAAAGCAAAATTCTGTAGAGAATTTGATTACCACAGGGCTTTGATAGGCTAAGATGAAGGCAAATGGATGTGTTTGGTTATTCTATTTGAATTAGTTTTATAGCAGCACCTTCTTCCAGGTCCCACAATATTTTTATGGCTCTACAGTGATACACAGCTGGAAATCTTGGCAGCTGTACTGCAGCTGGTAAAGTCTCAGTGTGTGAAATGGCTCCCAGGCACTTGGAAATGGAATGCATTTTCTCCTTTCCTTGTTGCAAGAAAGAAATTTTTTTGAAAGAAAGTAAAAGGGAATCTCTCACTCTTACCCTTTTTCTACTTTTACATTTTTGCCCTGGTAAATATGCTAGCAAGATATTTCTGTAAAAACTGCTGGATTCAAATATGTACTATGTAGCAAAAACATGGGATTTCCTTAGAAGATATATTTGGTGTAAATCAAGTTTTTGAAGTTGTGTAGTAGGGCCCTGTTGGAAGTGTGTGCATTTCTGTCTTCTGTAAAAGGGCTGTAGGACTTCAAAGCAGTGGAGAACAGGTCTGGCAGAGAGAAAAAATAGAATTAGACTGTAGTTGCTCTTATCTGAGTAATCATATGTGACAGAAAACTCACCACTGAATTGTGTGGGTGCTGCTTTAATATGTCACTGACATTTCATGTTGGGCTTGTTTGAAAAGCCTCTTGCTTTCAGTGGGTTTTGTGTGCTGCTGTCCAGGTGCATTTTGTGCTTCTGAAGAAGAGCCACATGTGGCCACAGAGCAGCACTTCAGCTTCAGTGAGGAAGCAAAGAAATAATGAATGTATTCAAAATAAAAAGCATTTTGTATCTGGGTAGACTGTGCAATAGTAACTCTGCAAGAAATGAAAATGTGAATTAAAGGAAATAAATAAAATAATGGTAAAATGTAATTCCTGCCATCCCAATGTGGCATGAAAAGTGAGGATTTGAGAAGAGTGGGAGGGAGGCAAAGCTGAACTGAGTCTGAAACTCAGCAGTTTCAGACTTCCATGTCATCCTTAATAGATGTCTTCAAACACAGGTGAAAAAGGGGATTGTGTCCTTTGGGTTTTTTTGAGTATTAAGTGATAGCTGTAGAGCCAGCTGGCACTGGGCAGGGTGGGGCTGTGGAGGCAGCCCAGTGCCCTGCTGGGGTGTGGCTGTGGGGGCACTGGTGCAGCTGCACCAGCCATGCTGTTAGGAAATTCACTTGGGATGGGGAGAGATGGAAATCCCTGTGGAAGTATTTGTACTTGGAGCAATTGCAAATGTTTCCTTTCCCCTTTTTCCACCAAGTGGCAGTGTTCTCCTCCATCCTCACTGCTTGGAGCTTGTAATGTCTGTGACAGCTAACAAGTGTTGCAGTTATTGTAAATCCAAAGTACAGCAAAAAGGGAGGCTTTTGATTATAACTTGCTAACACTTTTGGGTACCTTAATTTTGTTGTGAACCTGCAGAGTGCTGTAGTTGTGCCTGCTCAGTTTCATGGAGACATCACAGACCTGGAAACATGTTTAAATAGATTCCCCATGCTCTTTATATATGGCTAGGGCATTTCCAAGGTCTGAATCTGACCATAGGCAGAAAGTAAATAATTTTAAATGGATGAATGAGGAAAAAAAATGCAATTCATCAGTCAATTATAGTAATTTCAAGCTCTGAGGAGATTTTTTTTTTAATTTTTTTTTTGGCTGGTGTTTTGCCTCTTTGTACATATTGTGAATGAACTATCTAGAGCTTATACCTTGAGTAATGGAGCCAGGTTATGTGGCTCCATTATGTTCCCTTGCTGCTCTTGCATCCTGTGATTTGGCCTCATTGTGCACTTGGATAGTGCCAGAACCAAAACCTTCAGGAGGGTCAGTTGTGGGTGGAATCAGAAGAGACAGAAAGTGGGGAATGGTGTAAAACTTCTTTGGTCAAGTGATGATGGGGAGACTAGAATTTGGAGCCTGCCTCAAATATCCCCACTGGAAATGTATTTATTTTATATTTGTCTCAGGTTTTTCTGTTGATTCCAGGGACTGTGCCCTCGTTGGTTTTGATGAAGGGGCACCTCTCTGGCTGTTCAGCCCTAGTTCCTCACTGGAGGAGAAGCCAGTACAAAGTGCTGGTTGGCACTGCAGCTTTCCTGTGGGTTATTTTTGTGCCAAGGAGCAAGTCACAATAAGCTTTCCGAGTTCTAACATTGTGATGTCAGACTCCTGCTTGGCGAGATAGAGAAGTTTTTATGCACCTGTTTGCAGGAAAAGGTATGTCAGGAGAAGGAGAATATTTAAGCCTCATCAGTCACCTGGAAGCATTCTTCCAGAGCAGACTTCTGGCCCATGGAATTCATGTTACTGAGCATCTGTGAGTTATTCACTGTGCTTGCAGCAAAAAGCAGAATCCTTCTCTTTAAGCAGTAGATTCAGATGTATTCAGTTGCATCCTGTAACTGTATTTTGAAGTGCTTCAGGCACTCATGGGAAACTGGAGATTCAAATCTGGATAGAACTAACTACTCTTCCAGAAATCAAAGCTGGATGGATGCTCAGGCTCTGGAACAGGACAGGTTTGTGAATGGCCACAATCCCTTTTACCTGAGCAGTCACAAATTGGAAACAAGCATCTGCCTTAAAAGCACTTTAGGAACAAAACCTTCTGCTTTGAAGGGAAAAGAAATAGGCAACAAAATCTGTTGTTTAAAAGTGATGTTAAAACTGAAATCCATAGCCTGGATGAGTTCTTTGTGCCCTTTCCTCAGCTGATGGAGCCCTGGGTACAAACTGAAGGAGGTTTGGGCTTGGGTGTGAAATGTGTTGTGCTGGTTGGGAAGGACAGGGTTAACAGGGTGCAGGTTGCTGGGGCTCTGGCCAGCAGCTGGCTCTGGTTACAGTCTTGATGCAGTAACAAGATACAAGCTTTCAGAGCTCACTAAATGGACCAGCCCTGCTGGAAAATGAAAAATGAACCTTAAAATATTGACCTTGTGCTCCAAGCCTCACCTGAGGGGTCCTGTGCTTCATATTGGAGGGCTGGATGAATAACAGGTCGCAAGTGTTGATCAAGGACAGAGCCCAGCCCTGCAGCTTGGCTCCTGGAGCTTTCCCAAAGGGAAATCATTAACTCTTGAGCCTTGATTGTTGTATCAGGACCAGCCAGTGCAGGAAAGCTAAGAAATTTGCCACTCCCTTGGCAGGTGAATGCCTGACACATGGTAGTAGTTTTTTAGAACAGGTGGCTACTTGGATGTTTTCCTTTCCTGGTTTTGTTTTAAGGGTCCCCTCTGCATCCTCGAGGTGTTGTATGGAGAAGCAGCCAAACTGGCATCTCTCAGGAGGCTGTCAAATTTTCAGAGGAATACTGTGCCTCTAAGCATGTCTAAGTACCTCTTCTTGATAATCATCAGCTCTTTATTATGTTTAGCTTTTATTGATCCAGCATACCTGTAAAGTAATTCTACTGTGTTATGATGTGTAGGTGTGTACTAATACTTAGAGGCTTTTGACTGCGGTGGTTTTTTTATCTTGCCTACCCATTGACCTGTTTGTTTAAATACCAAAATTATCTTGATTTAAAGTAAAAGTGGTAAGTGCTGAGAACCAGTAAATGGGTGTGTGTGCGGTAATGTAATCCCTGAAATTAACTCTTACTTTGATATGGCATATTAATTTTTCTGAATTCAGCATACATTCATCTAGCCAGCTTCTCAAAAAATGCTTGAACCTACTCATTAACTTTCATCTCAGGTGTAATTATTTTGCTCCAAAGAAGGGGAAAAGTATGTTTGGGAAAAGTTCTATCCTTAAGTTAATATCCTTGCATTATGCATGGCTGTGAGCATACCTGTGTAAACACTTTCAAAGCATGAACTGTGCAGTTCCCTGGGATGGGGTCAAGGTTAGAACTCCAGTGATTTGTTTCCTCACTCATTGCTTTGCCTGAAAGCACAGCCTGAAGGTGCCAGTGATAAGCACTGCAGTCTCAGATTCTTTTTCTGTGTTTTAGCTTTCTTTTAATATAATTGTGTAAAATGCTGTTTGTGCTTCCAACTCTGTGTGTTTTTCCCTTGTTTTAGGTTTGACAGATGCTTTTTCAGAGCTCTATAGAGAGAATCAGAGAGTTTTGCAGAGATTTTAGAGGGGAGTAGAGGTAACTCGGCTGCAAATGCTGTCTCTGCACTGCTACAGTGAGTGCCCAGACATGAAACCAGCTGCCACCTGGTTCCCATTTTATCTGGGTGAACCTTGGTTATTTCCAGAGAATATCACAGGCAGTCAAAGCTGTTCTGAGTGCAGGAAGCAAAACAACATTTGGCATCTGGGATTATTTTGCCCCTTGCCACACGTACTCCTGTCTCCAGCTCTGTCTGAGAGGGAGACAGATCACAGCCTTGTGGGGCTCTGAAGCTGGAATACCTCCTGGAGAGCTCCTGGCTTCCATCCAGCTCTGGAGCTGTTTGGAAGATGAGACATGTCCGTGGACATGCTCATTCCTTCCTCCCTGCAGGGCATACATGTTGCAGCAGACTCTTCACTCCCTGCAGTACTGAATACCAGGGATTATTGACACAGGTGTGGCTTGCCTTCTTCCAAAGAAGAGCCAGGCTTGTTCTGTTTGTCTTTAAACTTGAAGAAAAGTCCTTTCTGGAGCTGCTTCCCCTTGCATATTTCACCTGATAAAGGTCTGAGTTCTTCAAGTCCAGCTCTGTAGCTGCAATTATTTCTGGCTGCTGTTCTCAAATAGGCTGTTCTGAGTGTGCAGGTCTGTGCATGTCACAGTGAGAGGCTGAGCAGTCAGCACAGATGGAGCATTGCCTCAAATACCAGCAAATAGCTGAAAATAGCTCCTTCCAGCTGCCTTGTTCTGGGTACAGAAGGAGCAAAATTTGGATAAACTCCGTGGGATCTATTCATGAAGGAGTGAATTTCTCGCTGAGGATACTTGCTATTACACCTTGCCTGTACTCCAAACCATGAAGAATTTTTAGTACTATGTGCTAGGGGAGAAAGCTTGTGCAAGAAGTTAATTTTGTCAGCTCTCCTGAGCCTTTCCTTTGCTGCTGTGAGGCTTCAGAATTTTCACAGCCCACTTTCACCTTCTACTTGATTCTGCACTGCAACAAGCTGTAAAAAATAAAATCATCCAAGCACCTTGACACCTCCAGCCTTGTCATGTCTTGCTGGTACTTCACCAGTGAATTTCTGATTCATTGTAGTAAGCAAAACTGACTTGAAAGAATTTTTGGGCTGTGCAGATCAGGGGCAGGCTGCTGGGAGCTGTTGTGCTCCTGGGGCTGTGAAGGGAAGCAGGTAGCTTTGGGACCAGGATCCACTGGGAAGCAGGTGTTATTAATTGTACCTCCACATGGAAAGCAAAAGTTCTGGCACACAGTTCCTTAACTGGAAATTACTCCTAACAAATAATCTTTGTCAAATACTCAGATAGCATATGTCAGGTGAATGGAGTCAAGTTTCAAAGAAGCTATTTAAAGGCTTTATGCTATGAGTGCTTCCTTTCTAAAGTACTTTCTCGCTGAAATATTTTGCCAGGTCTTAGTTGGGATTTTTTCAGAGTTTTTGTTTTTGGTTTTTTTTTTCATTTTATTAATGAATGTATATTTTTAGATGTAATTTAGCTGGAAAAGTAAAAGGCAGTGTCAGCTATGCACATTTTGATAGGGAATGTCTCAGGAATTTACTCTGATTTGTTCTTCCTTCCCTTTCTGTCTGTGACTGTGTCTCCAAACAGATTTGTAAAGCCTGTATATAAATGTCACTGAAGGGTGGATGTATCAAGCTTTTTTCCTATGGTGGCTTATTTCTGAGCTGCTGGATTTCTCTTGGTATCTAGATCATGGTCCCTTCAGGTTTTTCTTAGTTAAATTTCTTATGCTGAACTGGGCACTTTGCCTGGAGCTATGTAGCAGAGCTGGCAAACAGGATATGGCTGTAGGAAATGTGCTTGTTTCAGGCTTTCTCTTGGGATTCTCCTCTCTCACAATACAAGAAAAAAAAAAAAGGTGGGGGGGGAGGAGGAGGAATAAAAACATTGTACTCCTGTTGCCTGGCTTTCTCTTCCCCAGACTCTAAATGCACTTGACATGCACTCTGTTTGCTGCCTTCAGCCTGGGTGCACACCAACATCAGGCAGATCTGGGGAGCAAGAAATGAAATCATGTCATGCACTTTTAATATTAAATGAGACATTTCTGGTGTTCTGTTCCCATGAGCACTTCTGATCTTTGTAGAAGAAAAGCAAGAACATAATTGCTACCATGTTCCTTTAAAAAAAGAAAAGAAAGGGGAGAAAAAAACCATGATGCAGGGTTTGGGGTTGTCTTTCTCCTGCTGCCTGCATGATGTAGATATTTCACCTGCTTGCTCTGGTAAGGCCATCATTACTTGGCTCAGACAACTCTTCTAACACTTTCTGCTAAGTTATAGTTTCTTTCCATCATATTCAGCCAAGCAAGGCTGTTTGTGTTTTGAGACTACAGGAGATATTCTGAATTGTAGAGAGGAGGCAAAATTTAAAAAAAACTTCTTGCTGGCACTTGCTCAGATTCAAGAAATCCACTGTAACAGCTGTTACAGCAGCAGATCCCCTGGCTACTGTACTGAAAAATTCTCTGCAATATCTTCAAACTAATACACTGCTTGACAATGATGTCACTGGTCTGTACATTTTGTGGCTGACAGTTTAAATTTGCATTAAATTTATGCAAACAATCAGGTGAAGTAGTTGGAAGAGAGAAGAAATTCTGCAACACAAAAGCATTTGCTGAAAAAAAAATAGAAAATGAGGGGGAGGCACTGTCTGAGCTAGTTGCTTTTAATATTACCTGGAAGTCAGTGGAAGAGTGAAGCTGCAGGATTCATTTGGCTGTAAGTCTGGGAATGCAACTGAGCAGCAGCAAACTTGGCATCAACTTCACCATTTCTTAAAATTTGCATTTTTGTTAAAGCCATCAGGGTCTGGTTTTGTGTCTTCTGCCTCCCTCTTGAACCATTTCTCCTAGCAGCTTGAAGTGCACCTGCACTGACATGTGCACCTGCTACTGCAAGAGTTGCTTGAATTTGTACCTTGTGGTGACAGTTAATGCCAGCAGTTATGTTGGATGTGAGCACTGAGCTGGATTTATGGATCTTGTTTCAGCAAGGATTTAATGAGCATTGTTCTAAGTCAGTCCATTCTTTCCATTAAATAAAGCTGTTCTGGGCAAGCCTGTCCAAACTGGAATTCATCAGTCTCAGATTCATATTGTTTTGCTTCCTTCCTTTAATCTCTGTTCCATGCTGTGAGGATTGTGTTGGGTTGTTTTTATTTTCCTTGGAGCTTGAGCAGACACTGTTTTTTATGTAACTGGATGGAGACACTGTAGGACTGAAAAGGTGGTCTATGTGTCACCCTAGTGAGGTGAAAGCTTCAGGCAAAATGCAGCACTTCCCTTATCTGTGTGTACACACTCCCTTCATCTTGCTCCTCTTTAACTGATGATGATACATGAAAACTGAACCAGCACTCATGAGCCAGGCTCTTGCAGGCAGTCATCTTGTCCAGGGCTTGAAAAAAACCATTTGTCTTGGGAAAGTGGAAAAAATGAAGAACCTTTTCCTATACTCAAACAGGCTAAGGAGCAACATAAGTGTTGTCTGCTATCAGTGAGCTGATGTGCACAATTGTTCTTGGAAGCACAGAAATCTATAAAAAATATGCACTTTGGGGTTTTTTTAATACTTTGTCCGTAGCAGCTTGTGCTCTTCAGAGTCTGCTCTTTATTAGTCTCCAGATCAGGGGGAAGGAGTCTCCCTCCTGCTTGTTTTTGTGTTTCCAGCCTTCTTTCAGCTTGGCTCTGGAGCACCCTGGCATCCCTTGACTCCTTTCAGTGGCTCTGTTGGAGTGAGGCTGGCTGGCTTTGGGCCCTTAAACTGTTGATCTTGTGAGATCAAGGCTGCAGAGTAGATGGCAGCCAGAAAATCAGCTTGCTGAGTGCATGATAAAGCACAGTATTGCTTTTTTTTTTTTCTTTTCTTTTTTTTTTTTAACTCAGTCAAGCAATAAGTGACTTTAGAGTTGCTTCTGTACAGATTTTCAGTGGTTTGGTTTGTGAAAACTATAGTACAGTTGTCACTAGCAAAGTCTTAACCTTGTTTTTTGAAAGGCCTCAGAATTCAAATGGAAATGAACTCTTTAAGTGATGACTTTAGCTCTGGGATGCTTGAAATCTCTAATAATTTCATATATTTACTCTGATGGGGAGTTTTGACATAAAATCCCTCGTGCTGGAAGCACTCACTGACTTGATTTTATGCTCCGTGTGAGATACTGATACATAACACAGTAGGTATTGATGATGTAATCTACAGAGAGATCACCTTTGCCTAAGTGGATTTAGGTAACTTCCCTATATAAAATTCAGTTACCTTCAAATTTTCCATTGTTGAAGTGCTTTGGAATTCCTTTAGAAATCTCTCATCCACGCATAAATATTTCTTCTCTTTCATAACCAAAAGGTAGCAACTTTCCAGTATTTATTGTACCTTATTTTTCCACTTGGTGATTTTCCATTTCATTCCACTTAATGTATTAGATAAGATCTGCAGATTTGTGATTTTTATGCTGTCTTTCCTAATCATTTCATTATACTCATCGTGTGTCTCAAACTTAGATTAGCCTAAGGGAGTGTAGAACAGTTCTTGTGTGATTGCTCCACTGGAAGTTTTTAGAATGTTCTGGTTCTTCAGCAGATACTCAGAGGTTTGAACAAGACTACTTAAACCTTGCATCTGCCAAACTTTGGTCAAGTTGTTGATGCTTGCCTCGTAGTTTTCAACAGCAAGCTGAGCAAATATGAACAAGCACTGGAGAAGTTGGTCATCCATTTGTATTTTGAAGGCATTTAAGAGGTTTGAAAGCAGCCCAAGTGAATGAAAAGCTGTGTTGATGTCTCCAGCTCGTTCAGGATGGAGCAGTGGGTGGAGGTATGAAGGAACTCATCACTAAGCAAAATTCCTGTCCCTGGGCAGTGAGGTGTGGCTGCAATCCAGGGCTGAACGTGTTTGCTTTTGCTTGGTGTAGCTCTGGGCTCTCTGATGTCTTGGCTGAGGCCTGTGGCCGTGGGGACTGGACTTGTTGGAGTGTCTGTGGTGGGGAAGTGTGGGCCAGGGCAAAACAGTGGAGCCTGATAAGACTGGCTTGATTTAGCCTGTTATAAATGGGGCAGACTCAAAGGATGCAAATTAAAGAAGAAAATTCTGGTTAAAGCAAACTTACTGATGATTCTGGAAGTTCACAGAGCATGCTATTTAACACAGCTGACATTTCAGAGATCTTTGTCTATATAAGTACATGGCAGGAGAAGGCTTGGCCATCAGGTACTCTCTCACCTTATTAGTTGATGTTTCCTGAGAGCTGTGTGCTTATGCTTGGTACTAACTCCAGGCATACAGGAGGCTTGAAAATGGGCTTCTGGACAAGTCAGAAATGCAGCACAGCCCCTTGCAAAGCTGTTAGGGGCCAAGTAAGAGGGGCAACCTTTTTGGGGCCACATAGCCCGTGTCTAATGCACCTGAATTTGGCTGTGCCACTGGGTTGTTGAAGTGCCTGCTTGATTGCTGTTTTGGGGGATTATTTCTCTTGCCTTTGAGGACAAGTGGGCAGAAGGAGATGGGAAGCATAATGGAATAATAAGTGCAGTGCTGGGTATGAGGAAGGATCAAGAGGTGCTCAGGGACATAGCCTCTCTCTTCCTCTTCCTTCTCAGTTCCACTTAAAACTTTCAAGAGATAAGAGTGCAGGATGTAGTTTAGTCAAGGTTGGAGCTAAAGCAGTTCCCTCCTTTGACCTCAACAAACATTTGCTTGTTGTCTCAAACCAAGGTGAGATATAGTTTTAATTACCCATCTAGCAAGTTCCCCCCTGAAAGGGATTGAGCAGCCTCCTGACACATGTATTTACTGCTGGTGAGTCACTGTATGTGCCTGGACAGATGTTACCTTGCATCTGCAGCTCTGTGAGCTTCTCCAGCCTCTGGATTTGTCCTCACAGCCCATCAGTTACCACAGAATTGCTCCCACTTCTCCAGTGGTGACCTGAAGCTCAGTCTGTGACCTCCCTATCCATGTAGGTTTGTGGAGAACAGTCTGGATTCCCTGGATTCCTGTCCAGTGCTCTCAGCAAAGAGAGCTACTGCTTTGGCATAATTTTTTTGCTTTGAAATGTCACGTTCCTGTTTAAATTTTTCTCTGTGATGCTGGGAGAAGAGCTGTTGATGCACACACCAAAGGCATTGTCTCAGAGGGGCTGGAGCTGTGACACTTCAGCCAATCTCAGAGGGGCCTGGGGCCAGCTGGCCAGGGAGAAGATGCATGTTCCTCTTTGTACTTCTTTCTTTTTCTAAAATAGCTTTAGCCTTGTATTTTTGTGACCCAAGTGTACTAATGCAGAAATAGTGCTTTCTTTTTTTTTTTTTTTTTTTTTTT
>VYZP01030033.1:54446-78123 GCA_013400635.1 Hypocryptadius cinnamomeus
ACTCCCTAGCAAAGAACAAATTGTTTTTCTATATGGACCCGAAATCCCCTAAACTGGAATAGTTGAGGCAGCAATGCCTGGATTCCTTTTCCACCTACATGTCTCTGGATGGTAAACATTTAGAGGGAAGGCTGGTAGCTTAGAGGCAACAAAAGAACACAAACACATGTTTTCTCTGGTGCACACCCAAATAACAGCAGTGACCAAGTTTGCAGTAACCTTCTGTGTTCTCCTCATGGAGTGCAAATGAAAAAGCAGGGACTGCTGTCTCCTAACACATGCTTGAGTTTTAGCTCTGGTTTTCTGCCCAGCAGAAATTCAAGTAAAGAATCACTCCTGGACTGCTCTATAAAGTAGCCCCTAAAATGCAGTGGTGATTCAGAGTGACTCACCATCCAGATGATGCTTTCTTCTCCACACACTGTACCTGGGCACACCCAAACCTCCTCTAGTGCTGTAGGAGGACTTTACTGTTCTGACATCAATGAACTGGAGTGTGTTAGACCTGAGGAATGCACAGAGCTTGACAGGGCAGACAGAATAAAGCAGAATTTTCCCCTTTGACAGAAGTTTAGTGTGTTACATCAAAGGGGAGCTTGTCCTCTGTTGGCAGGTCAGACCACATCTTAGAGCACTTTGAGCAAGGAGATGGGATTGTTCCTTAGAAATGCAAAATGTTCTGGGCTTTTCACTTGGTAGTTTGCTCTTTTGTCAAATTTTTCCTCTGATAAACTGTATTTTGAACTCTGCCAAAGGGAGGACTTCTTATTATAAAGTTGACTGAGTAGTTGCCCATCTGTGGACTTGGGTAACCTCATTGCTACTCCATGGGGAGGGAATAAAAGGGGACACCTATTCAGTCGTTTCTACTCCCCAGATTCACCTTTTTGCAATTTGTTCCTTCAAACCTCACAATGTGTTGCTGGACGTGGAGATGGTGTCATTTCCTCTTGCTGATTTTGTGACAACCTGATGAAAATTTATCTTACAAAGGTTTTTTTAAGGTTGTTGAGTTTCATATCAGCTCTTAACAATCCTCCTTTATTCAGGCTGCAGCAAGCCCTCAGACAATAGTCAGCTCTGTGTTTGACTGTCCAGGGAGGGAGACATGAAGTGACTTATCCAGAAGCAACAAAGGAAAATTGACTCAGCTTCTCCCATCCTGAAAGACTGAAGGCCCAGCTCCGGTCTTGTTTTATGTGCCTCTTGTACATGAGAAATTTCTGTCATAAAGAAAAGATGATGGAAATTACTGAGGATATTTTAGCAGTACCACCTAACTCTCTGATCTGTCTGAAAGCTCCTGCCTCTGCTGTCCCTTCACCATCACCAGAGTAGGAATACTTTTATGCCCTCTCATCCACCTTAGGAAGGAAAAAAATCATGTTTGATTTCAAATCTTTTAGCCTTTTTGGAGAGTAGACTGCTTGACATCTGTAGCCTGGGTCAGTTAAGTTGCATTTGGCATGGGCTTGTGCCTTGTGGGTGATGTGCAAAGAGAAGCTGATTCCATCTGACTGGTACCAAAGCAGGGATTTATGAGCACATTGTTCCAAGAGCATTTGGCTGCAGTGGGCACCCCCAGCAATACCTGATGATCACACTGGGTTTAGTTCTCCAGCAGAATTTGGCTCTGGCTCTGCCTGGGTAACAGATGAGCAGGAACTTTGCCCTGTGGGCAGTGTAGCCCAGCTGCTGTTTCTCAGGTGCTCACCTGAGGCTGCAGGTGGGTGTTGGTGGTTCCTGTGAGTTATGGGGGAACCTCTGGATTTCAGAATTGACTTTTCTGTGTCATGGCTGTAAAGGAGAGCAACAGCCTGGGAAGGAGGAGTCTGTGCCTTGTATGCAGATCTTTAATCACTAAAGCCTTCAGTAAGTGCAAAGAGAATTCCTTTACCAATCAGACAGTTCATTAAGGTACTTCAGCCATTCAAGGAAGAAGTGTCTCTTGAGCAGCCTGGCCCTGATATAAAGGTGAAATCCTAGCTCTGTTCAAGGAGGTCACTGGTTCAGTTGGCTTCTTTCCACATGCACAGGAGTCAGCTGGTGTGCTGCTCCTTTTTATCCTGGCTCACCCTATAATCTTTCTCCTGTAGGATAAAATTCAAAAGCTGTATGAGAGGAAAGTGAAAGAGGGCATGGATATGAACTACATCATCCAGAGGAAAAAGGAATTTCGCAATCCCAGGTGAGCCACCATCTTTTCATGTGACCACAGCACCACAGAGCTAATTTGAAGAATTTTCTTCTTTGTTGGAGTTGTTGTAGAAGGATCCTGAACAGGAAGGACTACTGCTTACAAATTGTCTTTCTTAATTTTGTGACTGAAACAGTAAAACTCTTCTTTGTGTTTGGTAAAGCAGCATCTGGAGTTGGTGTGTTGGTAAGATTCCAAATGTGAAGGCTTGGGATGAAGTACTTTAGAAGATGTGACTGTTCTGGGAGCTGGGAGATGTTTTGGGGAATGGGAAATACTATAGATAATGGGGTGCCACATCCATCGTAGCAGGTGTAGCTTCCCAGGTTCTCATTTCACTTTGTAGTATGAAGAGGTGACATCCTCTCTCTGTTGGCACATCTGAAACACTTCTGTTCCCTTCTGCCTCCCTGATTCTGTTCTGACCTTTTGCTTTTCCTTTGCAGCATCTATGAAAAGCTGATCCAGTTTTGTTCCATTGATGAACTCGGTACAAATTATCCAAAGGTGAGGGGCAGTGCTTTTGACTGGAAAAGGAGTGGGTAAAGGTAACACAGAGATGTAAAGTCTCACCTCAGGCTTTCTTGAGCCTGCTTGCTTAGAGGTCTTGTAATGCAACCTCAGTCTGAGCCTCTGCAGTGAAGTGAGCATTTTTGTGTAGCACTGAGCCTCAGTGCCTCAACCTTTGCTACAATGATTCTGCACAAAAACTGCTGAGGTGTGGAGCTCTGAATGGAACTCCTTGAGGGGGGAAAGAAGCTGAGTAACAGAAAAATGCATGACTTACCCCAGCATCCTTTTTACTTCAATGCTGTTTCTTCATTCACAACAGAACATGGTCCCATAAAAGAAGGTCTGATGGACCTTTGTGTCACTGGGATACAGGAAGAAATCAGTGATGATTCTCATTGTCACCTCTGATTATCATCAGAGAACAGAAATACGTAGAGCATTTTTGCACTGGATTTTGTGTTTCTGTGGGAATAGCCCTGATCTGGTTTATTTCTTTTTTTTCAGGACATGTTTGATCCTCATGGCTGGTCAGAGGATTCATATTACGAGGCACTAGGTAATTCCAGGAAGTCTCTTTTTTGTCCTAGCTTAGGTCTTTGTGTTTTGTACTTAATTAACTGCACTGGAGTCTTCACTTTATGTATAAATGAGAAGTCATCACATGCTGCTCTTTAATGACTCCATTCTGGTTGGATGTGCCTGAATGTTATTGATGCTTCATCAGTTTGGAAAGGCTTTTTAAATTGGTTCTGCAATGTTTTCATCTCTCAAATGACTAAATTAGTGCTGCAATGCTTTGATTAAAAAGCAGCAGTTGCTTTCATGGAAGTTTAATTTTTCTGTATAGAATCTGAATATTTTTTTTTTCTTTTTTATCATGGGAAGTGTGTGAATGAGAACTGCTGAATTTTACTGGTTTTAGTGATTTGCATCTTCTGCTCTTTCTCAGCTAAAGCCCAGAAGATCGAGATGGACAAACTGGAGAAGGCCAAGAAGGAACGCACAAAGGTACCTGCTTAAAACCTAAAGAGATGCAGGTGCAGGGTTTTTGTTCCTTTCCCTGCTGGATTTCATTCTATTCCTTTGCTATTTCTGTGCTAAAACTGCTTGTTTTATCCCAGATCTCTCCTTTCTTGCATGTCTTTTCCCATACTTCACAGATCAAGTTATTTGCCCTTCCTTATAGGTACATTTATAGGTTGTTTATTCCACTGGATTTCCTGCTGTTTTGTCAGTATTTTTAAACCAGAGCTCTAAAAATGGCATTCAGTAAGTCAGATACAGGCAATAATGAGTAAAGAACAGCTTTTTCCTTAATTTATGACATTTTGCCTTGTGCCTAGCCTAGTTAAAGCTTAATTTCCTCACCATGTCTCAGTGTGACACAATACCTGCTTTCTGTTCTCTGTGGTATTAACTTGTTGCATCCAATTTCCAAAAAAACTGGGCCTATTTTAACTTTGTGCATTTTGTGACAGGCCCAGTTATTCTTAGATATGCCCAAAAAAGAGCAGAGAGAGGCTTTGGAAGAGATTTCATTCCTGTCCTGTGTTTCCTTTAAGCCAGTGACTGGTATTAGAACATGTTTAATGTTAGGGATTTGCCACCTAAGCTGAAGAAGGCTCCTTCCATTTCTAGTAGATGGAGGGTTTTTTGTGCAGTGCGTGCTGTGTCTTGCTGCTTGTTTTGGTTTTTTGCACAGTAACCCAGGTATCTGATCATGCCCTTGCCCAGATCTGCAGTTTTGAGGCTGCAGTGCTGTTGGAACTCTTGTTGCCAGGTTTCCTGCTGTGGTGCAGCCGCAATAAATTCTACAAGCAGGGACTTGCCTTGCATGTTCCTTAAAGGAAAACGAATATGAGCTTCTAACTGTATAAAAACAGAGTTAAATGACCAGGATCTATCCTGTCTGAGCTGTATCAAATCTTGTGCTTGTACCAGTAGACAAACACATTTTTATTGTATCAGGCTTAGGAGCTGGGTTGCAGCTTAATTAATCCTTAATTCTCATGGCCTGAGGTCTGTGTCTTCCTTCCCACATGATGGGCAGCTCAGAGGCCAGTCACATCACATTAAAGCTGTTTAAAAAAAACTTAAAGAAGTGCTGTGGGTTGAAAAAAGGCTGTGTATCTTAACGCTTCATTTTTTTATCTTCTCTTTCTCCTGTGTGTCTCTCCCTTCCCAGATTGAATTTGTGACTGGCACTAAAAAGGGTACGACAAGAAGCGCTGGTTCCACAACCACCACAACATCCAGCACCACTGTGGGAGGTAAACAATAGCTCTAAATGTACCCCTTAAGGTGCAGTAATGCTGGGATTAGTGCTTCCTGAGGCTCCTTACTGATCCTGTAGATAATGCATAGGAGTGTTTCTGCTGAGGGGTGTTGGACTAGCTCTCCTCTAGTCCCTGTAGTCCATGGCTGTCCTTCTGGAATGGAAGACTGGAGCCAGGTGGGATAGTGAAGAGACTTATTAGTGGGTCAAGAAGCCTGCTGCTGTCTGTGGTTGTAGAGTATTCCTGGGACTGATAGATTTTGAGATTTGGAAACACTGGAAATCATTCTCCTGCCTTGGAAACTGAGGGGAAGGGACAAAAACGACTGGAGGCTGATGGGTGTGTCCAGTGCCTGTAGCTGAGCAAGTGGGATATATGTGCTCTGTTGAAATTAAATCTGCTTTGGGGCAGGGAGTGATCCTGTCTCCCCTTTTGCTGGAGTTCAGGTCTAGAGTTCTACTCTGACTCCTGGTACCCCAAGATAAAAGTTGCCTTTCCTCCTCACTATTTACTGCCAGTGTATCCTGAAATTAGTGTAAGGGGAAGCTGTCTAGTCAAGCAGTGGGATATTAAGGGTCGACAAGACATGGTGTTAAGAAGGGATTGGTGACCTCTAATGTCATGCTAATCCTTGTGTGCTTGGTTCAATCAAATCCACAGATGCCCAGAAGAGGAAGAGCAAGTGGGACTCTGCCATCCCCGTAACAACGATAGCTCAGCCCACCATCCTCACCACCACTGCAACACTGCCAGGTGTTGTCACAGTGACAACCAGTGCCAGTGGCTCCAAAACCACGGTGATCTCAGCTGTGGGCACCATTGTAAAAAAGGCCAAGCAGTGACTGCTGTGCTGGGCCTGGAGTCTTGGACTTGTTTGTCACTGAGGCCATTGTCCTTGGAAGGGAGGGGTGGATTTCTCCTTTGGTAAAAGATGACAAGATTCTTTGAAGCAGCCCACAGTTCCCCTTTGGAAGGCTGGGGGCAGGAGCAGGATGCCAGCTGTGTGCCCACAGGAATGGACCTCTGCCCACCATGCCTCTGCCTTTGCTTGCTGGGGGAAGACCCAGGCTGCCTGTGTTGTGCTGGAAGAAGGTGGCATCTGGAATCAGCTTGTAAAAGTTTGCTTATTAATTGCTGCATTGAGGTCTTACCTACCTGCAAGTTTGTTTTAATGGGGGAAAAGAAAATAAATTAAAAGGGCAAGCAGTGAAGGACTGTCAGTGTTACCCCTGTGTGTTGCAGGTGGTGCTCCAGGGCTGCCTGCAGCCTGTGTAGGTGCTTCCCTCCAGAGACAGCTCAGCTCTGAGGGAGTTGAAGCAGAGACAGCCACTCAGTGTCCACGTCCAGATGTGTAGCAGGGACTTGAAGCAAACTAAACCAGTGAGTGTAGGCTCACTCTTTGTTCTAGCACTGACACCTTTACCCTGTGCTCTCTGTGTAGATCTTAGTGACCACATGTGAAACTGTGGAACTCTTGAGGAAACTGTGCTGGAACATCCTGTTACCATCTCACAAGGATGGAGATTTCTATGCAGAACCCTCAAGCTGTAGAGGTTTGATTTGTGAACTCACTTGCAAAGACCTGTGCAGAAACACTTCCATTGCCACGGAATGAGGTTGGACAGAAGCAGAGGAGAGTGTCTGATCCTGTTTGTGATGTTGTCCATCTTTGTTTTAGCTTGTGATGTTCTGTGAATGCACACATGGCAGTTACTGCTTGCTCCACTGTTGTAAAAAAGTATTTTCAGTTGAAAATTTTGTTGAATAAAAATTGAAAAGTCTTTTTAAAAAGCCCCTGTCTGCATTTCTTTAGAGTAAATTTCTACCCAGACCCTCTTTGTCCTAGTGTATAAAGCAGTGATAGGAGAGATGGTTGCCAGATTAGCAAAAGTGTATGTTTCTGAGAATTCAGTGGTTTGGGGTTGCTTTTTCTTTTTTTTTTTTCTTTCAGTTTTTTCTGTAGCTTGTGTCAGTCCTGATCAAAACGTTGCATTTATGGAGACTTAAGGCAGAAATAACAGGTTGATATCCTGGCTTTAGATAATTTTAAAACATGTTAAAAACTTTGTCCTGGTAGTCATTTAAGCTTTAAAAAAAAAAAAAAAAGCATCTGTGTATCCAGGACCCCTGGAGCAGCAGTTTCCAGACTCCTGCAGTAACAGCTTCTGCAAGAGACCTGCAGGACTGGGCTGTACTTTGGCAGTTCCCTCCTGAGCTCCCAGGAGTCAGTGTTTGCTGTCTGCAGTGGAGAAAGCAGCTTGAAACAGGCGTGATTTAGGTTTGGGCTTGGGGTTTTTCCACCAAAAAAGGTGGAGTGAGAATGCCAACCCCTGTAGGACAAACTTGCAGCCGGAAACTTACTGCTCGTTTGTCTTGCATGCTGTATCAGAGGTAATAGATGGATACTCAGGTTGCAAACTGCAGTTCTGAGGGAAATGCCTTTTGCCCAGCTCTGAAAGTGGCATTGGACAGGTGATGGCTTGTACTGGGCTGTGGTCAGTCAGTGCCCCAGAGGAGCTGGAGGGAACGTCAGGCACACAAGGGTGATGTCCTGAGGGAAAAGGATCCTTCCTGGCCTGGGAACCATGGCCTGAAGCCCCCAGAGGGGAGTTTGGACTGGTTTGCTTTGGAGCTCTGGCTGTGAGCCCTGCTGAGGCTGGGGGGACCTGCTGAGTGTGTCAGTGCCTAAACAGCTCTCAAGGACTGCAGCTGTGCCCCAGGTGCCCCAAGGCAAACTCAGAGCTGACATAGAGAAAAAGTTCCTTATGCTGCTGCAACAGTGACTGCTCAGGCTGCACTTGTGACTCTGAAAGCTGCAGATACTCGTTCTTACCTCTCCTTCCAAAGGGATGCTAACCATAGCCAGGAGAGTAAAACCAGTCCCATTTTCATCATTCCTTAGTCCAAGAATTAGTCTCTGCTCCTTGAACACCACAGGGCTTCTCTCTGCCTATCTCCTTCCTAAGCAGGGATGTCTCATAGCTCGAGGAGCTTTGTCTCAGCTGAAACTCCACGTTCAAGTCTGTGTCTCTGCCCCAGCAGAGGCAGGAGAGCTGCAGTAATGAACTCATCCTTGGCACAGTTGGTTCTGCTCTCCCTCTCCCTTCTGAAGTCTTTTCTTCCACCTCCATGCCCCGAGGTGTTGATTTTCTCTCCTATTTGCTTGTTGTGCTTTAGAAATCTGCCCTCCTTTGATGCTGGTGTGAGAAGGGATTTTGTGTGTTCAGGACTCGCTTTTATTTTCTGTCTCACTGGGCGCTGCCGGGCGAGGGAGCAGGTGGGGAGGGCAGCCCTTGCCAGCCCCACCTCAAACCATGGAATGGGAGCACCTGAAGCTATGTTTTAGTTGGACTGCTGCTGCACTGTCTGGTTTAGGGGAGTTATGCACTGAGATGAACAAAAAATGAAAGAAAGAGTCTTCCTTGCCAAGGCTTTGGGCCATGCCAAGGCTTTGCTGATGACAGCTCCAGCAGTGAGGGAGGTGGTGGCTGCAGCCAACACCTGCACAAGCTCCTTTCCAGCTCTTCTCCATTGCAGGGGAGAAGTTAGCTCCTGTGAAACCCCTCAAACAGATGGGCTTTGCAATGTGCCCAGAGAGTCATCAAAGGTACAAGCTGCTCATTCCTGAGGAATGGTGTGAGCCTGGGAAAGCCCAGAGCTGGTACCTGCAGGGAATCACAGGATTGGTGAGGCTGGAAGGGCTGCAGTGGCCCAATCTCCCTGCTCAAGCAGTTTTTCCTGGAGCACTTGGCACAGGGTTGTGTTCAGACAGCTCTGGAATATCTCCAGAGAGGGAGTGAGAAACACAGATCTTCTCAGCAGGGCTCCCCAAGTCTCTCTAATGTTAAATGTTCAGGTAAATAAATTGCTGTGGAGGCTCAAGACCCCCTGAAAGGGCAACAAAATTCCACCAAAGTCTCCTCTTCCCTTTGGGGGGAACATTTACCTCAGCACATTCCTGCACGGCTTTCACAGAGCAGTTTTCCACCTCTGAGCCTTCCCTGCACTGCTGTTCCTCTGACTGTTTATATTCCACTTCCTTCCTTTTGTTCTAAGCGAGAACCATGGACACCAATGACTTCCAATAGTTGGTCTTTGTTTATTTGGAGCTCGGGCCGGGTTCGTGCTCTGTGTTGCCAGTAAACAGCAGAGCTCTGGGATTTCACAGGGAAAGGTTTTGCCTTTTGCATAGAAGACACGGGTGTGTGCTCAGCCTCTGGCAGTTGGGTGAGGTGCTGATGGATCCCTGGAAGGCCCTGCTGTCCCCCAGTGAGTGACAGCAGTGTCCCAGGCTGAGGTTGTATCCTGGATCGTTTACTGATGTTTTCCTCTGGTGTTGCTTCTGTGTCCCTCTTCCCTCTTGCTGCCAGTCTGTCCCAGAGGCAAATGTTCATCAGGGATGTTCATCAGAGAGATTTTCCTCTAGGAACATGTTCATGACAAGGAACATCTACTGGAAAACAGGAGGCACGTGTAGTTAATGCTGCCTTGGGGGAAAGGCTGAGGGAGAAAGTATGGCAGGATTTCATCTGGCACTTTTAATTGAACAGGGAATTATATTAAGCATTATTTAGTGCAATAAATTATGTGCACGTTAATGTACATTGATAATACATTATTACACATTCCTTTTATTTAAGCCACGTAGCAGGATATTGTCACTACAGTGTACAGTGCAGTGATGGGATTAAATGTTTATTTTTCTTTTAGTAATGTGTGTTGTTACAGAATTTTAAAAGATGAATGTGCTCCAGCAGCAGGATTTTGGCTGTAACTGCTCAATAAAGACCTAGAAAAAGCCCCAAAGCTGTCTCCAGGCATGCTGTGGTGGCAGGACGGAAAGAAGAAAGGCTCTGTTGCAAGCTGGCGTGGCATTAAAAAAAAAAAAAAAAAAAAAACAAGAAAAAAATTAACCCTGAAACCCTGAAATCACTTGTAATTATCAGTAATTGGCACTCGGACTGGTAGTCAGCAGAGAGAGCAATAATTTCATGTGAGCTATAAAACTACATGCTTTCCTTCCTAGGGCAAAAATTTCTAGGCCATGCTGCTACCACAGAAAATCACTGATTTATGAATGCAAGATTCACCACAGATGTGGCTGTGAGCTGTGGTGGAGCCATCTGCACTGAAATCTGCTCACCCTGCCTCTGAAATCCCTGTCCTCTGTTCTTAAAAACAGCAAATTAGTGTGACAAAAACGTGATCCAGCAGGCAGGGCGAGCAAGGTATGGAACCAAGGCAAGAACTTGAGTTCACCCGGTGTTCTTCCCTGGTGGAAGTAATTTGGAGAAGTTGCCTGAAGGACAACTCATTAAACAATCTTTTTATTTTTTTTAAGACAAGATGAAGTTAAAACCTTTTATAGTCACATGAGTATTTACAGAAAATTTCTTATTCCTCTCTGATATTTTTGCCCTAAAAATTTGGTGGTGAAGTTGCCTTTATATTAGAAAAGTGTCTTTATCAGCACTGCAAATGTAAAAGCAGCCTAGTTACAGCTCTGGAAAAACTCATGTTCTGTGGGCTTGGGATTTCTTAGGTGCTGGGGGACATGTCTCAAAGAAAGGTGCAAAATTGGTATCTTGAGCTCTTCTGGCAGCACCCAGAGGGAGCAACTGGGCTTCTCCTCACAGCTGGAAAAGCTGAGGGGAGCTGGTCCCTCCTTGCTGCTCCAGGCTGCAGGGGTGAAGGGGAGGCAGAGGGTGTCAGGAAGCCCTGGGGCTGTCAGGGTCTGCAGGTGACACCAGAGATCCTTTACAGGGGTCAATATGAACATTCTCCATCTCAGGTGGAGAAAGGAGGACACCCAGAAAGTCAGGACACCAAGCATTGTGGTGCAAGGTGGGTTCTCACGAGCTTTTCTGGTTGGCTTCAGGATTCCTGTTAGGGATCCATCACTAAAATAACTGGGTTTTTTTACTACAATGTTTCTTGCAGCCCAAATTGGCTTTTTCAACTGCAGTGGCATCATTGCTTACCTTGAAGAGGAAAATTGCAGCAGTGGGAGGTGGGGTGGGGTTGGTGGGAGCTGCTGGTGGACAGGGCCAGGTGAGGTGACCAGACAGGTCTGTGAGCACCAGCGCAAGCTCCCCTCCCACCTTGGGAACCGAAGCCCAGTTTTAATTCATCTGCAGTGTTCAACATCTGCTGCAGCTGTGGCTCCTGAGGCAGAGCAGGACGCTCTGCCTTCATCCCCTCCATGGGAACAACCTGCTCTTCCCCAGCAGCTCAAGCATCAGCACTCACAGCCTGGTCCTGCTCTGCCTTTATTTTGTCTCATGTCCCTGCTCTCATGTTGCAGTCGCTGTCTTGATATGTTTAAAAAAAACCCAAAAAACAACAGCAAACCTCCTTCATTTTCAGAACCTTTTTTTAACTCTAGGAAATCACATCTCCAAAAGGACTGGAGTTGCCAAGTTACGTGTTGGGAAACTCAGAAATGCCAGATTTAAAGTGCCCAGGCCATCTTCCCCTGCACCGCTGCCTGTTTCCTATTTGCTGTAGTTTTTAATGGCACGGGCACATCCTCCTTTATCCTGGGGCTAAGGCAGTTTGCATATATTAACTTGAGCTTCCTAATTTCTTGTAGTGAAAGGAATCCTGCTCCTCACCTTTCAATCAGTTCTGGAGAGCAGCAGCCTCTCTAGTGCCACATTGAGAGCAAGGAGGGCAAAATTGCCCTGCTCATAGTAAGGCAGGAAATGTACCATTTTTCCATCTGGCTGTTGCTATTGTTTGTGTTGAAGCTCAGGGGATGCAGTTTTCCTTGTGAGGATCTATCAGGGAGCCAAAATCCAGCCTTTGCCACTGCATCTGCTCCAGGACGTGTGTGCTCCACTCTGTGAAAAGTGTGAGTGGTTCTGAGCCATGACCAACCCCAGGCTCTAAAGCAAAAGGGCGTAGTGGACAGAAAAACAGCCTCACCTGAACTCTAAACCCTCCTCTGCTGTTCTTTGCACTGGGGAAGGGATTTTGGATCCAGCTCAGCAGAAGGACTGGAATCAGCTGTGGGATTGCTGCTCGTCGCAGCCTTGGACCATGGTGGGATGCAGGTATGGATGGGAATCATTCCTGGTGCTACGAGGGGTTGCACTGACCCTTGGGGCCGACCCACTGCAGGTGAGGAGTGCTCTGCTGTGCCCAGGCCCTGGATAGAGCAGGATGCCGATCCATCCTCTCTGCACGCAAAGCACGAGCTGGGCTCGGCATCTGCCGGTTGTCGGGGCAGGAATTTCCCTGACATTTCAGCAGGGAGTTACCTGAGCTCTGAGGGTGACACCTCCCAGTCGTGCCAGGGGGAAACTGGGAGGAGAAACCCCTGTCACGGCAGGTCGGGGAGCTCCCTCAGCTCTGCCCTGAGCAGGGAGATGAAGCCGAGCAGCCCCTCGGGGCTCCCTGCCCACGGCAGCACCTTCCCAGCGCCCGCTCAGCCCTTTTCCTGTGGGATGGTGCCTGCGCGGAGGGAGGGTCCAGAGGGCTGTGCCTGCCCGGCCAGGTGTGCAGGGAGCAGCGAATGCCAGCCCTGCGTCACGGGCACCCCCTCCTCCCTCCCAGCTGGGATAAAACTTCTCCTCACCTGGGATCCAATCTCATTTATCGCAGCTCCCACCTTTCCTCCCTGCCAGCCCCTCGGGAGGGCGAGGCGGCAGCGCGGGGAGAGAGAACAAAGTGGATTTTTGACTGAGGGGCCGGGGAGCCGCCGGGAGTTATGTGGGATCGCGGGCTGGCCACGCTTCCCCCCGGACCGGGACTTGACGTTTAAGCGGAGAGAGAAAAGGGACACAAAATAGAGAGGAGGGAGAAAGAGGAGGGGGAAAAAGGAAAGAAAAACCCAAAGCTGGAAATCAAGTCGCAGCGGCGAAGCAGCACGTTCCCCCTCTGCCTTCGGAAGAATTTCTTGGCTTGGTGTGTGGGTGCCTGTTATTCGGGCTGCGGCAGAGGATTTGGACTGAGTCAGACCCAGCGCTAATGAGGTTTGTGGAATTAATTCATCTGTGCTCTGCAGCGTCCAGCTCGCTTGAACTTTGCTGCGTTGATGAACGGGGCAGTGAATTAATGCGCGGGCAGGTGGGCAGGACAGGAGCGGGGGGCTCAGCCCCTGCCCGCCTGTTCCCTCTGTTTTCCCTTGGTTTTTGGCTGTCGGACACCGTCCGGTGCCCTGGGCTGGCTGGGAAAGGCAACGCTCGGGACCGGGCGGGCTTTGGGGGCTGCGCGGGTGCGGGATTGTGTCCGCAGGTATTTGGGTGGGGGTCCGGGAGCGGTGAGGGGGTGCCACGGGTGGGACGGCAGAGCAGAGCCCTTTGGGGACAGATGTTGGAGTTTCAGGGGTTGCCCAGTTCCAGGGGGAAAGGCTGTCGTGCCTCGGAGCTGGCACCCAGGGAAAGCTTTCACGGGTGAAAGTGTGCAAGGTCAGCCGGGCTCTGGGTGCCTCCGACCCTGGACTTGATTTCCAGACTTGGTGGCTGCCCCGGGAAGGGGGGAGCAAGGGAAGGGGGGTTCCCAGAGGAAAAGGCCAGGAGAGAGTGGGGGGTTCAGGGTGGGCTTTGCTGAACTGCAGGTGTTGGGGTATTTGTAAATTGGTGGATGTGACATGGACAGGGGACAGGAGGGTTGGTATGAGGGGGCTGACAGGCATCGGTTGGCTGGGGAAAAGGGGAATGAGGAGTACCCACGGAGGAGAAGGAGGGGAAAAGTGTCTTGTGGGGCCGAAGGAGCAGAGAAAGTCGCAGGAAGAGCACATGGAGGGAACGGGAGGGTTCAGGGGCTGTGCTGGCATTTGGGCAGACCCCGGGCAGGGTCCTGCCATTCCTGCCTCTGCTCCTTGGGGTTCCCCCCTGCCCGAGCCCGGGGGGCAGCAGGAGGAGATGGTACCAGAGCCACCAGCCCTTCACAGCACGGGGGGTGTTGGCCACAAAGCAGCTCCCAGCAGCTCCACGTGGGTGCCTGGGCTGGGTCCTGCTGCATTTTGTCCCTGGCTGGAGGGTGCTGGGGGCCACGTCTGGGCACTCAACCTGGGACCTGAAAACAACAAATGGAGACACTCACATGGAGTCCCCCAGCTGCAGGAGCATGCCTGGGGATGGAGGGGGAATGGATGGGGAAGGCAAACAAAACAAAACCAGTAGGATTTTGTGTGTAAGAGATTATTTGATTTGTGGATTGAGTTTTTGGTAGTTTTGGGGAGTCTGGTTTGATAATTTCCAAGTTTTGGAGCATGGTCCCAGCAGCTCTGTGCCACCACATGTGCAGGGGAGAGAACATGAACTGTGTCCCTGATCCCCTGGGCTGTGGCTGCACTGCCCACCCTCAGCACACACGGACACGTGGATGGTCCTTGATGCCATGGACCAGGGTCAGTCCCCTGCACAGCCCCACACAGCCCCCCATGGCTGCAGCCATGAAAAGAGCAATTCCCACTCCAGAGAGGAAAGGCTGTGCTTGGGAGCTCATTGCTTGAGCATCTCCCTCACTTTCCTGCTCCCGTGTCCCAACCTGCCGGGTGTCCCCCACGTGGCAGCTGGGACCAGGCTCCTTCTGTTGCTTTGTGGCTCATCACAACCTGCTCCTTGCTCCCCCATCTGCCATTCCAACCCTGTCCTCTGTCCCATTGCACCAGTGGCTTGTTTGGAGCATTGCCTGGATTTCTGGGGATGAGGTAGCTAGCCCCAGCTTCTCCAGACTCGGGATCTTGGCATATTCCTGGAGCAGGTTTGTGGCTGTGCTGAGGGGCAGGGCAAAGGCTGCAGGAGCAAGAGGAGATGAGGAGGAAATGCTGGAGCAAGTCTGGGAAATGGTAGGAAGTTTATGTGCAGCCAGGAGCTGCTCTTTCTCCTTGTTTTTGCGCAACTGAACAGATTTATTTTTTGTTGTTGTTGTTGTCATGAAAACCCAACCAAATCCTGCAGCTTTCCTGAAGTGGAAGTGGCATTTTTCCTTCCAGAGGACACTTCTGAAAGTGAGGGGTGGCTGCTCCCATATTTTTGCAGGAATATTGCAGGCTGCATTCCTCAGTGGCCATGCTCTGTGCCACCAGCGCCCAGCAGGCTGGCATCTGCCCAGCAGAATCCTTGAAGGTTGGTGGCTCACAGGGCAACAGGACGTTAATCTTGAGCAGGATTTTATGGCCTTTTATCTCAGCACTTGAAAAGACGTGATGGCAATTTATGTGCCTGAGGCCCAGGGTGTGTCCATCCGTTCCTTGGTGACTTTTTCCTAACTGGTGATTAAGGGAAGAGGCATTAGGTCCTTGTGAGCTGAGCAGTCCAATTCCATACTCAATCCTTTCTTTGTGGCCCATGCCATGGTGGGAGATGGGATTTGCTGAGTGCTCAGCTGATGTTTTCAACTGTGTTTTCCTTCCACGGGCTCTGAGGATTTCTTCCCTACCCTTTCATCCCACCTCTACCTGGCACCTCCCCACGTCTCTCTAGCACTCTCCTGGGATGGGGCAGAGCAAGGGAAAAAGGGATTCTCCTGGCTTCAAAACCTGCCTGTGTTGGTAGCAAGGGACACAATATTTGCCAGCGAGTGCTGGCATGAGGACTGTCCCTGAAGGAGGTCACAAGCATGTCCCAGGTGAGGAATGCTGGCCTCAGAGTTAGTGCTGCAACTGGACTTGGGGGACAGGGGCCACCCGAAGCCAAACCTGCAAAGGGCCCGGCTGGGGACATGGCCTGACTGTCAGTGTGGCAGGGAGGGAAGCAGAGGAGTTCCCTTGCTCAGCTGGTACCTTTTACCCATGAGAAAAGCAGCTCATTGGCAAAACAGCACATTGGCTGCAGGTCCTGAGGAACAGCAAAGCTTCCCAGGGTTTCCCTGCAGAGACTCTGCCCTGAGGCTCCCGTGTTTCACTTTTAGCCACTGGGCATTAATGGCTGTGGTAAATCCCTCTGGGCACAGCTGGCAGGATGAACGAGATACCAGTGTCCTGCCAGTTGCTGCCTGAGTACCCAGTGACTCTCACGTGGGGCCAAGTGCAGCCACCAAGAGCGATGTCCTGTGGTGTCTTTGCTGGCTTGGTTGAGCCCTGTGTCACAGCAATTGCTGCATTCAATGTATTCCCCTGGCTGCAGAGGCCAAGAGTGATCTGGTGCTGCTGAGACCAGGCTGGGTTTTTCCAGGGGTTTCCCTGCAGCCCAGGCCAGGCTGTGAGTGGCTGAGTCTCCATGTGACTGCTCTGTGTGCTGGATGTCCCTCAGGGAACTTGGACATCCTTACTGCACGCAACAACTTTTCCTGTTTCCTTTCCCTGTTTTAAGTGGTTTTCACATTCTTTTCATTTTAGAGTCAGGGCTGACACAGCAAGAAGCTATAAGACAATTTATTCACATTTCATATTTCACAATTGCATCTACCAGGAAGGAGATGTTTTAATGATATCTTTACACTGTTGTTTTTTTCCTTGACTGCTCTCACTTGCCCTGCTGGGTGTGAGGACGAGCCTCTGGCACAGCAGCTGCAGAACTCGAGTTCCAGCTTTGTGCCTTCTGTTTACCACATCCAAATGCTGACTTCTGGATGGCACCGAGTTTTCTCAGTCACGTGTGGTGCCGGGAGAATGATTCACTCTGTTTAGGATCTGACCTCTGTGTCCATCAAGGGTCCTGCTGCCCTGGACAGGACAAAGGGGATCTGCCAGACTCTCAAAACCACAGATTCATGCAACGACTCCAAAGCTCCAAGCCTGGCATTTCCCAAGACCTCACCCTCTCTTTATTGTTGGCTTGACCATCCTGGAAACTCTTAGTGTGATAGGAAATAGCTGAAGGGAGGGGTCAGTGTTGCTTTTGGGGAGAGATGTGGACAGTCACTTTGTTTTCCTTTTTTTTTTCTTTTTTTTTTTTTTTCCTCCCATAACCTGCCAGGAAAAGCAATGTCTTGGCCTGGTCAGTGTTCACACGTGTGGATGGTGCTGGGCTCTCTCTGGGAGCCTCCTGTGCTCCAGCTGCCTGCAGCAACCCCTGATGTTGAGCTGTGCACCCCAACTCCAGGCACAGGGGTGGCATTGCTGGGAATTTTGAGCCTTTTGCAGATGCCTGAGCTGAGGACAAACCATCCTTGGCTTTGCTTTTGTGCCCTGCCCTGCAGAGATCAGCAATTAAGTCCAGCCCGGGATGTGAGGGCTGTCCCACCCTTGCGGGGCTGGGAAGGGGCTCTGTGGGAGCTGCCCTGGTCATATCCAGGTCCATTTCCACCTCTTGGCTCTCTGCAATGCAGGAATTCCTTTATTTCAGGAGGAAGAGGATGAATGTGCTGCCACAGGCGTGTGCCAGGCTGCTCCTCCTGTCCCTGCTCTGCACCACCAGCGTCTGCCAATGGAGCAAAAGTGAGTGGAGCCATGGTAGCCCTGTCTGCCACCTCCCCTTGGGGACTGTGTGTACCTGTCCTGCCTCCAGAAACAGCAGTCTTCATGTGGAGAACACCTGCTGTGTGCTTTTCCTGCTGTTTTCCATCTCCCCAGTTTTGGGGACCCTCCCACGCTACCCCGCTGCTGTTCTGCAGCCAGTTTCCACTAACCAGGAAAAACCTCCATCTCTCCATGGGATCAGCCTTTCTCACGCCCTCCCACAGCTCCCTTTGTTTTCCCCATCCCTGATGCCCTGATCTTTCCTGGCAGGCAACCGCTGTGTGCTGTCCCGGGCGAAGAGCTGCACCGAGTGCATCCGGGTGGATAAGGACTGCTCCTTCTGCACCGACGAGGTGAGACCTTGCAGGGCAGCCTGGGGCTCCTCTTCCCACCCTGCTGATGGAGTGATCCCACCACCCTCAGTGGGAGAGGGACACAAGAGCAGGGGCAGCTTCTGGATCCAGCTTCTCTTCTGGAGGGGAAAGGCTGCAATGTGGATTTCCTTTTGGTGTGGAACATGGGGAGGGAGGAGAGTCCAGGGCAGAATTGCAGCAATACAGGGGTTTATCAGAAAAAGTCAGTGCATCAGAAACAGTGTGTGCAAGGGATGGAGGGAGAGTTTTATCTCACACAACCCAGTAACTCACTGGTGGTCACATTTCAGCTGGTGGTTCTGTGTGAGAACATCTCTCACAGAACCCATCTCTCTGCCCCTCTCCTGCTCTCAAAGGCTCACAATGCTCTAGGCACAGGACCCTGCTTCCTGCGCTGTGTATTTCCCCCTTTCCCAGTGGATCTGGTGCTTTCTGTGGCTCTGATGCTGCTCTTGCTCCCTGGCAGAGCTTTGAGGAGCCGCGCTGTGACCTGCGGGAGAACCTGCTGCGCTCCGGCTGCGGCGAGGCCAGCATCGTGTACACCCAGGGAGAGATGAGGACACTGAAGGTGCGTGCTGGGGACAGAGCTCGTGCTCAGCCTCTCCTGAGGGGTCCTTCATCCTTCTCTAGGCTCCTCAGCAGGAAGAATACAAAGCCCAGATCACTATTTACGTAGGGTGTACTCAAAAGCAATGCCTTGGCTAGCTGGTGGACCTGTGGGCCACTGGCCCTGATGCAGGCTGGGGTGCCTTTGCAGACAAAGCAGATGTAAGCAAAATGCTCACATCCCTCTGGAGGAGGTGCCTGGCTGGACACGAGTGGCTGTGGGGGAGGCTGTTGGACAGTACATGAGGGAGGAGGACGTGCTCATCCCTGCCTTTGTACCTCCCACACATCTCCCTGCTCCTTGCCTCCTCATTGTTGCACCCATGCTGGAAATGGAGTCCATCCCCTTCATGCCACTCTCCTTCACAGAATTCCAGTATCAACATGTCCCTGCAGAGGACCCAGGTGTCCCCCCAGGCCATGTACATGCGGCTGCGGGCTGGCGAGGAGATGAGCTTCAACATGGATGTCTTCCAGCCCAAGGAGAGCCCTGTGGATCTCTACATCCTCATGGACTTCTCCTACTCCATGTCTGATGATCTGGACAACCTCAAAAGCATGGGGCATAATCTAGGTGAGGGCAGAGCTGGGAGAAGAAGGGAACCTGCTCCCGTGCTGATGAAGGCAGGCAGCTCATTCCTGCCTGTGGCTGTGAGTCCTCTGCCAGCACCAGAGAGGGGGATGCAGCTGGCAATGGGCTGAGAGGTCTCTGTTTTAATTAGAGCTTCTCATTATCTCTGTGCAGCCCTGTGTGGGGATGTCTCTCTGGTCCTGCAGGGATCCTCACATGCTCTCCCCTTCCAGCCCAGCTGGTGCCCCTCAGAGCTGGTCTGTGCAGGGCCTTTGGCATCTGAACCTGCTGGGTGCTATCGCGGGAGCTCCAGTTTTGGGGCTCCAAAGGGGGTGTAGGTTTCTGCCCTATAAAAGCCCAAAGACCTTACAAGATGACAGTTTGGGAATCTTATCTAAGAACTGACCAGCAGAGAAGATGACCACAAAAGGACTTCTTTCCCTGGAGCAGGGAGCTCACAGGCATCTCTTTATTTATGTGTGTCCCCCTTCCTTTCCTCTCCTCCCAGCGGACTTCCTGCAAGCCCTGACTTCCAACTACACCATTGGATTTGGCAAGTTTGTGGACAAAGTCTCATCCCCTCAGACAGACATGAGACCTGAAAAGTGAGTGAGCCCCATGGGTCCCCGAGGTGGGAGCAGAGGAAGTGGAAAGTGCCTTCTTTTTCTCCATGGCTTTCAGTGTCAGCAGTGCAAGAGCCTCCATCCATCTCTCTTCCTTCACTGTCAGTGTCCTCCCTGGTCTCCCCATCCCTCAGGGCTTGCTGTAGCACCGTGACAATGCCAGCAGTGTCATCCTCCGCTTTCACACTTTCCCTGCTCTGCCACATCAGACCACACATCTTGTCTTCCTCTCTATGTCTTCTCCCTTTCAGTGCTAGTGGCTGAGCTGCTCAGCTCCATGACTTCCCTTGAAGGACTCTCCCCACATTTCCTCTCCTTGCACCTTGGCATCCCTTGGCTCCTGCCCCACCCGAGACTCCTGGTTCCATCTCTCCTAGGCTGCGTGAGCCCTGGCACAATGCCGACTCCCCGTTCTCCTTCAAGAACGTCATCCGCCTGACCAGCAACATCAACCACTTCAGCCAGGAGCTCAGCAAGGAGCGCATCTCTGGCAACCTGGATGCCCCCGAGGGCGGCTTTGACGCCATCCTGCAGACAGCTGTTTGCAAGGTGAGGGTGGCCAGGGCTGTGTTTTTAATGAGTAGATCTTCCTGATGCCCACTGATGAGCAGAAGAGCCTTGCACTGACAGGGCAGCTGACAGGGCAGCCAGGGAGCCCTGGCTCAGCTGCAGTTGGTTCTTGCCCTCCCAGCCACACACTCCCAGTGCCAAGCTGTTTTGCATTCCCAGTTTTCCCTAAGCCTTAGAATATGTGTCCTGGTGTTTGACACCCAGCAAGGAGCTCCTTGCTGGGAACCCTGTGTGTGCTCTTTGCTCTGTCCTCCTCCACGGCTGTGGTGATGAAACTCTGCTCCCTGGAAAAGAGCCCACTTGGGCTTGGCCGCTTGGCTGAGGGATGAGCACAGCTCCAGACACGTCCAGGGAGGCGTGGGCTTGCCCCCTGTACACACATGTGCCCGGCACTGAGCTGCTGGGTGGGAGACACCCCGTGCTTTGGGGGTGTGGGTGGGTGCTGGGGTTCCTGGGTACACGTGGCTGGTTGTGTTTGCTGCCAGGGTATTGTCCCTTGGGTATTCCAGCTCCTGTCAGTGCTGACTTGCCAAGGGCTGCAAGTGCTGTGGACAGGTTTGGGAAGCACAGAGATAAAAGTTCCTTCTCCCCCTCCCCGGCTGCAGGATAAGATTGGCTGGAGAAAGGACAGCACTCACCTGCTCGTGTTCTCCACCGAGTCTGCCTTTCACTATGAAGCTGATGGTACCAACGTCCTGGCAGGGATCCTGGCGAGGAACGACGAGCAGTGTCACCTGGACAGCCACGGCACCTACGTGTATGACACCAAGCAGGACTATCCTTCAGTGCCCACCCTCGTGCGCCTCTTGGGCCAGCACAACATCATCCCCATCTTTGCTGTCACCAACCACTCCTACAGCTACTATGAGGTGAGGAGAGCACGGCAGTGATGACATGAGGGATTGCATTTCCTCCAGGATCTCTGCCTCAGCTCAGCTCTGAGGAGAAAATGTTCTCCCAACGCTTGTCCCCAAGTGCTAAATCAACACCTAGGTATTTGGGAGGGTGCCACACTGTGCTGGGGGTCTGCTCTAGGTTGTGGGAGGTCTCAGGGTGTATTACTGGCTGCAGGAATCTGGGCTTCTAGAGGTCTCCCTGTGTTCGTTTCTGCTTCTTGTAAAGCAGTGGAGGCACAGAGCTGGAGAGTAGTTTAGGTTGGAAGGGACATTTGGAGGTGTCAAAGCAGAGCCCACTCCTGTGATAGAGGAGGATTCTCAAGGCCTTGGCTCAGGGATCTCCTGTCTCTCTGCAGAAGCTGCACAAGTATTTCCCCATCTCCGAGATTGGGGTGCTCCAGGAAGACTCTTCCAACATCGTGGAGTTGCTCCGCACAGCCTTTGAGGTAACGGTGCTCTCTGGAGCTTCACTCTGGCTCACAGGGAGGGCAGAGGGTGGGCACCTCCTGGGCAGGAGAGCAGGCAGAGGGCAGGATGTGGCCCCTCTGGAGCAGGCCACGGGGTGGTGACAGGTACTGCTGAAAATCAACGTTGTCTTTATCCTCTGGTGCCCAGCGCATCCGCTCCAAGATGGACATCCGGGCTGACTTCACCCCCAAAGCCCTGAAGACAGAGTTCACCTCCCCAGAATTTGAAAAGACAGAATCTGGCTCCTTCCACATCACCCGTGGAAAAGTGGTAAGTCCTCGGATGGCAGCGGAGGGAAGACACATGTGAGGGGATGAGCCCTCCGTGTCCATGTGGGATGTGGTCCAGCAGAGCTGGCTCATCCCTGCAGTGTGTCCCTTCCTTCAGAGCAAGTTCCACATGCACGTGAAGGCTCTGGAGTACGTTGGTGGGCAGCACGTCTGCAGCCTCCCCGAGAAGGAGCGGCACGGAGTCATCCACGTGAAACCCACGTCCCTGAGCGACAGCCTCACGGTGTCAACTGCTGTCATCTGCGACGTGTGTCCCTGTGAACAGGTGGGGTCATGCAGAGAGGTGTCCTCCTCCTGCCAGCCTGGGGTGGGAATGTGTTGGCCGATGCATGTGGGTCCTGCTGGACCCCTCAGTGATGCTCAGCCTGGCCAAGATCTCCATCACTGCCTGTTCCTCGTTCAGTGTGATGTCCTATGGTAGAGCTTGGTCTTCAGGGCAAAACTTTGCCCTTGCATCTGTCCTTCTGATTCCTGAAGTGGTCTTGGGGGCAGCTGGGCCCATTCAGCAATGCCTCTTCTCTCTTCACTTCCAGCAACAAGAGTTGGACTCGCCCAAGTGTAGTTTCCATGGGAACTTCGTGTGCGGACAGTGCATCTGCCACCCGGGCTGGTAAGGACTGTGTCCAGAGCCACCCCTGCCAGGGACCCCGCGGTGTCTGGGGACCCGCAGTGACACACGTTGGTGCTCCGGGCACCCTGCCCAGGACCCTGCTGTGGTGTGCTCTGCTCCTGCCTCTCTCAGCATCATCTCTGTCCCCAGGCGAGGCGACACGTGCGACTGCTCCCCGGCATCATCCCCCAACAACGAAGCCTGCATCCGGCCCGGGGACGCGGAGCCGTGCTCGGGGCGGGGCGAGTGCCTGTGCGGCAGGTGCCAGTGCTACTCCGAGGACCAGAGCCTGCGCTTCGACGGCGCCTTCTGCGAGTTCGACGTCCTGCAGTGCCCGCGCACCTCCGGCTTCCTCTGCAACGGTGAGAGCAGCCCGGAGCCCCCAGATGGGGGTGGATGTGCTGGGCCTGGTGGCACAGACAGGGTGTCCTGCGCTGGTGGCACTAGCACGGGGGCTTGAGTGACCGGTGATGGGCTGCAGGGACTGCGCTTGCAGAGGTGCAGGGAGGATGCTGTGGGGTCTGTTCGCAGCCCCTTTGCACTTCAAAGAGCCCCTTTGCAGCCCCTGTGCACCCCGAAGAAAGCGGGGCAGCCGCAGACAGGGCTGGGGGAATGGCCCAGCCCTGGAGCCCAGGCAACCCCTGCTGTCCCCGCAGATCGTGGCCGCTGCTCCAGGGGCGCCTGTGTGTGCGAGAGCGGCTGGGAGGGCCCGGGCTGTGAATGTCCCACCAGCAACGACACCTGCATCGACAGCCGAGGGGTAGGTCCTGCCCCGCCCTCCCCAGGGACGCTGCTCCCGGCAGGGCTGCAGCGAGTTGCCCCAGTGCTGGAATCTCTGGGCCACTGAGGTGCCTTGCTGACTCCCAGCGCCACTCTCAGGCTGTCACCTCTCCTTTCCCAGGGCATTTGCAATAACCACGGCAGGTGTGAATGTGGCAGATGCATCTGTGACATGGCTTCGCTGTACACCAGCTCCACCTGTGAAATCAGCTACTCCCTGGTGAGTCCCTCTGGGCTCATCATTTATTCCCACGCAGAGCTTCCAAGGAAGAAGTGCCTTCATCTCTGCTTTGCCTATCTCAGTTAGGAGCAAAATCTTGAGCAAGGGTTTGTTTCACCTGTCCTGTGGCCAGAAAGGGTCTGGCATGGGAACTGCTTTGCAGCCACAGGCTTTCTTTGCCCTCCTGTTCACCAGCAGCAACTGTTGAGAGTCTGTCTGTGTTTATCTGCACCCTGGTTTGAGGCTCCGCTTGTGGCTTGTTCTGATTTTCCTCAAGACTGGGAAAAAACTAATTTCATAGGATCACAGACTGGTTTGGATTGGAAGGGACCTT
>VYZP01030035.1:3444-33008 GCA_013400635.1 Hypocryptadius cinnamomeus
TGGTAACTCACACGGAGAGATCCTGCGTCATCCTGAAAGTGCTTTTGCCAACAGAAGGTCCATGTCCTGTTACCTGTGGGGAATGCTGTACATTGCCCTGGTAGAGCTGCCAGCACAGGTTAGGGTGGCTTCGTGATGGGAAGGAACAACTTTCCTGCTAGGAGGAGAAAGATGCAACATCAAGACTCTGGAAAAAGGAGCCTTCAGTGAAGCAGCCTTGTGCCAGACAAATGGAGCCACATCTGAATCAGACCACTGGCACATCATGGAAAGTGTCAGCCAGGCAGCACAGCAGAGACACTGGTAATGAAGAAGTGAAAGATTGCCCAGGAGTACTGGGCTGAGTGGATACTCAGGATGCTTAAGCAAGGTTCACTTCCTCACTTAACTGAGCCTCCAAGAAGAGAGAAGCAGCACAAATAAGTTTGGGAATGAATCAACAAAAGGGTCTTTAAGAAGTGAGACAGATATGGAGTTGCTTAATTTGGCTTCTAAATTATGAACAAACACAGGTAAATAATTTTCTCTGTTAATGATTCCCTGATGAAAAAGGTTCTTTGCAGGAAAGACTGCTTTTGAGCTTAGACAGATTTTTTAAGGAAACCTCTCTGATGCCAGAGGTTTGTTAAGTTTTTTTATGTTGTTTTGGGTTTTTTTTTCTCATACGGAATGAACCACAAACAATGAATTTGCATTAATGGAAATCACTACAGTAAAACACTATGCACATATCCATGCCACATGTACAAACTGCACCGAGCTATTACGATTGTATGTGCTGCTTTGAGATTAAACAGCATGAAATATGTGTGAGAGTCTCTTGAGGGGTGGTGGTGACGGGTAACTGATGGTGTGGCAAGTGTTTAAATTTCCTGGGGTGAGGATATGAACATCACCTGCCAGATTCACTTTATTTGCATTGCCAGATGGTTTATTTATTTGCCAAATGAAGTATCAATTTTATTTACAAATATAATGTGTAAATGTCTCTATTCAGCAGCATTCCTTGATGGTGATGGTTGATGATTGGACTAGATGATCTTTAAGGTCTCTTCCAGACTTCATATTCTGTGATTCTGTGATAGTTTTATTAGGCATGGTTTTACTGGCTTGTGTGGGTTGGTTGCTGTTTCATTATGTTTGAAAAAACTTTAGAGTATGACTACTATTTCTTATTTCTTCCCAGTCGAGTGGACAACAAGCAGTGGTTAGGTAAACAGTGTAATTAAACCCATGCATTTACACTAATACAAATTAAATATCAATGAACTGGAGATGGCCAATTCTTTACAAAAAGAAAATTAGCTGTCTTAACTATCAAAATGCTACCTGAAAAATCAAAGTGAAAGCCAACTCACGCAGGTGTAATGGTAGAAAAAGAATAGAACAGTTTTAGTTGGAAGGGACCTGTGTTGATCACCTAGCCCAACTACCTGATGCTTTAGGGCTGACCAGAAGTTAAAGCATGTTATGCTTTATGTCCAAATGTCTCGTAAGCACTGCCAGGCTTGGGACATCAACCACCTCTCTAGGCTTTTTAAGCCTCTTTCAGGGTTTGACCACTCTCTCTGTAGAGAAGTGTTTCCTAATATCCAGTCTAAACCTTTTGTTGACACAGTTTTGAACCATTCCCACACATCCTATTGCTGGATCCCAGGGAGAAGAGATCAGCATCTCCCTCTCCACTTCCCCTCCAAAAGAAGGTGAAAAGAGCACTCCTTAGCCTCCTTTTCTCCCAACCAGACAAGCCCAAAGTCTTCAGCTGCTCCTCACAGGACATGACTTCCAACCCTTTCACCAGCTTTGCTGCCCTGTCCTGAATGTATTCAAGAACCTTCACATATCTGCGTCCTTCAGTGCCCATGTTGTTTTCCTTCCTTTTTCATCCCTTTCTGTACATGGCAGATCTCCCCATAAAGCACCTCTTTGGTGTTTAGTTACTGCAAGCTTCCTGTCTATTTAAAGAATAGCAGTAGCTGCCACCCAAGGGCAATTCAGTTCACTTGGCTCTGGGATTATTCCAGGATGTTCCTCTCTTCTTTCTGTTGTTAGAGCCTAGCATGATGGGATTTCCAGTGTAATTATGCCATTTAGGTAGGATGGGTCTAGATCCTCTGTCACATTGCATGAGAGCTGGGAGGAGGGATCCTCTGTCACATTGCATGGGAACTGGGAAGAGGACTGCTTTCCTCCCTGCTTGCCAATTCTACCAATGGTCTTGAAAAGACTGGGAAACTGAGTGTGAGGGATTTGGCAGAACCTTTGGCTGGGTACTTGGAGAAGTTGTCGACTGAAGTCACATAGCTTTGTCTCTGTGCTAGCAATTTCAGAAATCTGGCAGAGGGATTGCAGGAATCAATGGATCCTGCAAGTGGAGTGCTGCAGGAATCAATGCATAGACTCCATGCAGAGCCCGGAGAGACTATGTCTGGTGCTTGTCCCTGAAATGCTGCAGAGAAACCTGTTAGGATATCAGCTTGTGAAGTGGTCTGGTAAAGCTAACTCTATTGAAATAACCAGATTAAATGCTAAAGAACTCTCCCAGCATGACAATAGGTTTTGATGTAACTTACTAGAAAGGAAGAAAGATGTCTTGCTAACCAGGCTCTTCTATATTCTCAGATATGGTAGTTGTGGTTGCATGCAAAGAACCTTTTACAAGTCTCCTCCCCCTTCTTCCCATGAAGTTAGTCTCCTGGAAGAAGCACGTCATGGAAGCAAATTAATTTGGTGCCTACTGCACGTCTGGGCAAAGGACAAGAGGATGACAGACCATTAATAAATCAAATCTGTCCTTACCCTTTCTATATATCTGCATGAAATTATAGGCTTTGAGTCACAAAGATATTTTCCTTCATCTAAGCAATGAAAAGGGGGAAAAGATTATTTTTGTCTAATGGAAAAAACACTGCCATCTCCAGAGGCACTTAAATTCTGTGAGAAAGAAGAAGCAACTGAGAGGATGCTTCATGGGATATGAACCAGCTCCTTGTATCAACAACAGCTCACCAAAATAAAGATCTCTCTGACAGCAGGTAAGGCTTATTCATGGGCAGTTGTCTTTACCTTTGTAATTTATTCTGTGCAGGCAGATCCCACAGGGGAGTGAATAGGGCCAGGAGGTGCTCCAGGCAGTAGAGCAGAGATTCCCCTGCAGCTTGTTGTGAAGACCACGGTGAGGCAGCTGTGCTCCTGCAGCCAAGGAGGTCCACAGTGGAACAGACATCCACCTACAGCTCGTGGAAGATCCCATGCTGGAGCAGGTGTGTGTCCAAAGGAGGGAATGACCACCGTGTGGGAAGTGTGGAATGATCACCATGTGGGAAGCTCACACTGGAGGAGGCTCCTGGCAGGGTCTCTGGCCCTATGGAAAGATGACCCCACTCTGAAGCAGTTTTGCTGCCAGCACTTGTGAGGACCCTGTGGGACACCCAGGCTGGAGCAGCCTGTTCCTGAAGGACTGCACCCCATGGAAGGGACCCATGCTGGAGCAATTGGTGCAGAACTGCAGCCCATGGGAAGGACTCAGTTGGAGAAGTCCATGAAGGACCATCTCCTGTAGGAGGGACCCAACACTGGAGCAGGGGAGGAGCATGAGGAGTCCTCTCTCTGAGGAGGAAGGAGCAGCAGCAACAACATGTGATGAACTAACCACAATCCCCATTCCCTCTGAGCTCCGGGATGGAGAAGGTAGAGGAAAGTGGGAGTGAAGTTGAGGCCATAACCAAGGGAGGAATGGGGCAAAGAGCCTTTGAGATTTGGTTTGATTTTTCATCATTCCATTCTGATTCGACTTGTAATAAATGAAAAAATTTTCCCAAGTCTGTTCTGCCCAAGACAGTAATTGGTGAGTGAGCTCTCCCTGTCCTTAGCTTGACCCATAAGCCTCTTGTTATATGCTCTCTCCTCTGCCCAGGTGATGAAGAGAGTGATGGAGCGGTACCTGGGCACCTGGTGTCCAGACAAGGTCAGCTAACCACAACATTTAGTGTTTTTTCTGAAGTTAAACTGATACGCAGTTAATGTGTGGTGCTCCTTGCTTTTTTTGAACTTGTAGGCCAGGAGTCCCACTGAGGTCACAGGAGAGGTGAATCCGTTGCAGGATTAGTTGCACTTTTTTTTTCCACTCTGAAATTGAATACTGTTGGATTGCCCTCATCAGTGCTTAAAAGGTAATATGAACTTGTGTTGGAATTAACAGGTCCTTCTAAGAGCCTTCAAGATCAACCATTTCCCCTCAGTTTTGCATTATTCTACTTCATTGCAAAGGATGTTTCCTTTTGCTGCATTGTAAAATCCTCTTCAGTAAGATAAAAATTAAATGTACATGTCCACAAAGTACATGTGAATCTGTTTGCACTGCTTATTCTAACTGTTCTTGTGTACACTTATTTAATGGGTAAAATTATAATTTAAGGTGCTCCTTATACTGTACCTCTCCTTATTGCTGTAACTGAGATTCTCAAAGCAGCTAATCACCAGGAGCACCTCTGGCCTGAATACTTTTAAAATAAAGCTGTGAAGCTTTTCTGTCCAGAGCTATTTCAAAATGTGAAAAATTGTTCTGTCACTCTCGCTGTAGGAGTCTCTATCTCAGATAAAATATATGGTTCTATTTCCCTGTCATTTGCATAATTTGATTGGATGTATTTTGCAATTTTACGTTTAATTGGAATTCCTGCTTATTCTTCGTGAGAATTATTGTGCACCTCAGCCCATAATTTCCAAACTAATGTATGTCAGTGTTTTGTTGGCTGGCATTAGGATATTGAAAATACTTTGCATTCTTCCTTTAAGAGTGGTTGAATCACTGGAGGCACTTCCTCTGAGTGCAAAAATGGAATTACTGACCAAACTGCGTAAATTTCAAAAATTGTAAATAGTATTAAAAGTTAATTATGTCTCACTGCATAAGAATCATCCTGGTAAATACAGTTTTCTTGCTGTTTTGTAAGATTCTTTTCTTCTTTGCCTGCTGCTCTTTTGAAGCAGCTAAGAGAAAGTATCTGAGCTGAAATGCAGTTCAGGTTACTCTCAGCTGTTATAAAAGGAAGATAGGTCAAACAGGAGGCAGCCATCATCCCTTTGGAGATGACAGTCCCTGATCCTGCCCTTTGGCCCTATTAGACAGACCCAGCCGGGATAACTGCTAGGGAGTGATCTGAGCTGTCAGAGCCGATGGTGAAACACCTGAAGTGTGCTTCTGACTGCTTGGCATTACATTTGTCATTTGTATGGAGGCACTGCAAGTGAAAAACGAATGTTAAAAGCCGGCTGGTTGGCTACAATAGTGCTTTCTAACTATTTAAAATATCAAATCACAAAATAATTTCAGCTGGAAAAGAGTCTCTGAAGGACCATCTAGGCCAACAGCATGCTCAAACCAAGACTGATTTCCAAGTTAGACCAGGATATATAGGTGAAGGTGTATATATATGTGTCAGGGGAGAATTAGCCTTATCTGTGTTGAAACAGGTCTGGACTAGGAAAAAAACCCAAAAAAAACCTAGGATGAGCATTTAAGTCTTTTCCGGAAAAAAAGTCTTTTCTTCATGACTGTGTGTATTCCTGTTCCACGCTGACAAGCCCTGTCTTTTTGATACCACCCTAATGAAACACATCCTTGGTTAAGAAGCTTCCTCTGGGATGGTGCCAGCATACGCTGCATTCTCTGTCCTGCTCACTGTCCGCCACAGTCCCCAAGCGCACCGTGTCTCTGTCAGTCACCCTGATTATAATTTTGAACTCTGCTGCACAGAAGTCACAATGTCCCAGAAGCATCTACTCCCACTCTTAAAAATTGCTAATTATGGAAGCGTCCCTTTTCCCATTAGCTCACTGCTGCAAGCAGAAAGTACAAAAATTAGGCTAAAATGTCAAGCAGGGGAGGGGGTGCTGGATTCTTCCTTGGAAAAAGAATGTGAGGGGAGAGGGGAAGAAAAGAGAGCAGGGAATCTTGCATCACTTGAGAAGATGGGGAGAAATGGTGCAGCAGGTGCCAGGTCCCAGTGTGCCTGCGGGTCAAGGGTCCAAGGTCATGTCAACTGACTGCTGAGGCACAGGCTCTCAAGTGTATCCAATGTGTGTCTTGAGGGCATGCTTTGAAACCTTTCTTCTGATTTCATTAAAATTAGACGCATTTTTTCCCCAAATTATTAATAGTCAGGACATAATGTAGGGAACTGTATGTCCTCAGAGATCTGAGAAGGTATTTTAGCAGCTTCACTTCACTCTGTCCTGTACTCAGTGTAAACAATTTTCTAATGTAAATAAAGTCTTCATTTTAGGAGCTCAAGCTGTTTCCATGACATCCTGCTAGAGACTCCTGGTCACAAAATAAACTGCTTTGTGCTGCGGGCAATTCTGTGGTACCAAATTTTGTGCAACTGTACAGACACATGGAAGAAAAAACACGAGGAAAAGGTCACAGAAGAATTTTCTTCTCATAAAGAGAAGTTCCTCTTATCACAAATGAAAATTTTTGTCTCACAAAGAGACTCCACTTTTTATTTGGAGCTGGCAGAACAGCTTTATATCCCCTTGTCACAGGTCGGCTGTCATGGGTGTGCAGCTGGGGAGGGGATGAGCAGCAGGGTGTGCGTCATCCCTACTATTTTTGACCACAGAAGTACCCACTGGTGTCCCAGGGAGGCTAAATTTATGTTAGGGCTGCCTGGAGATGGCACGTGGTGGAACCATTGCATTGCTTGTGCTGAGCCCCCTCCCCAAGGACCCTGGTGCCCCAGAATCCAGCTTGGGTTTGTCCCAGTTGTGCTGCCCTGGCTCCGGCATCCACTGGGATGGCCAAGCTGTGAGTGAAATCATGGAACATAAGGAAGGCCCAACTGTAGGCCGAGGTAGGGCTGTTGAGAGTAATTTAGGAAGCAAAACTGAGCAACATGGAGAGGTATACAATCCAAAAGGAGAACTGTAGTGAGGAGTTGGTAGGCACAGCGTGGAGCAGCAGGACTGACCCTTCCTCACCTGCCTGATGCCTGCTTGGCTGGCAAAGGCTCCCTTAGGGGTCTTATCAGCATGAGGAGCATACTAATGCCTGGTAACTGCTTAAAACCCATCTGTCTCTTGTGCATATTCACCAAGAAAAGCTGCCTGGTGGAAACCCAGCTAAGTTGTGTGTACCTTTTTGGCAGTTTCTGGACACATGGCAGGAGCTGGCTATGGTGACCCAGAGAGAGCCAGCTGTACCCTGAAGAATGGCAGAGGGAGTCCACAAATACGCATGACACCAGACATGCTTTTGTCTGCCTGCAGCCGTCCCTAAATGTTGAAGTATGGTGAGATACCAGCTGTCCTGCCCAGCAGCCATCAGCCTTGCTCAGTCTGGAAGGGAAGCACTGGTGACATTTCCTATGGTGACACCATGCCTCCTTCACCCCACTGCAGAGCTGTTCCAAAACAAAGCTGGACTTTCAAGGCTCAAGCAAGAGCTGAGATGCTCTTAAAGCCCAGGGGAAAATACACTCCTTCATCTTGTACTAGTTCCTTATATAGATGCTACAGGGGTTTTTCCATCTTAGACATAGTTTTTAATACTGATAAACATAAAAATCCCAACAAAACAAACTCAAAAACATGACGGATTTATCGTTCCATAATTTGGGTATTTATCAATCAATTAATTAACTAATTTTATTTTTACTTCATTGCAATCATTAGTGCAGTATTCTATGGTTTCACTGTGTGTTCTATGAAAAGTTGCTTCCTCTTGTTTATTCAAATCAGCTCCTTACAAATTTCACAGAAAACTCTTGCACCGACAGGGGTGATGCGAAATCTTTCCATATTCACCACCATGATTTCGGAAATCTCTAGTATATTCCTCCTAAAATATACTTTAACTTCGTACTTTTCCAAGCAATAGTAAAAATATCTCTGAATTTATTATTTTTTAATGTTAAGCTTTGTAAAGAAGGAAAAACAGACTGTAACCTGTGATTGTGTTTCATGCTTTCTTTGATGATCCAGTTGTAGTTTAATAATGTAATTGCTGATTACTAATAAGATACTAAAATATTGTGCTTTAAGAAAAGGGTACCTATCTCGAGTCAGGGACAGACACATGCAGAAGGATTATTGGACAGGATATTTTATTGTAAGAAACACCCTTTTTGTTTACAACACGGAGGCTTTCAAGAATAATTGCAAATAAATGTCATGAAAAAACCACAAGCAGGCCTTATGTGATAAAAAAGAGCATTATTTCTAGGTGTATACAAATTGTGAAATGTATGTGAAGACTATTTATATAGATATGCAGTGGTCTGAATACTAACAAGAGATGCAGCAGTAGCAGTAGGTGATAGGGCTGAGCAATAGTATATTATTCAAGGCACTTCCTTGGAAATGCATCAGATAGGTGTGTAAGTTTCAGAAAAAGATGTAAATCTAGTTCTTAATGCTGACTGAAAAAAAAGTTTAAAAATTGCATTCTAAGTAGGAGTCAAAGTGTTTTCTTATTAATTATCAGTACTTCATTGAAGTTTTAAATAAAAATTCAGTGTTCCCATGGCTTGTAGCTGTAGACACCTGTGAATCACTGAAGTCATTCTCTCAACAGAGTGGTATTTCTTTAGTGACCAGCCAAGAAAATATACTTTGTCTTTCACTTTCTCTATTGATACTGCTTCAAGATTAACTAGAAGATTATGTTCCACTTCCACCTAGTGGCAAATAAAACATGCAGAGTATAATTATCTTTTCTTACGGTGAAGGGAATTTGTGTTGTCCTTCCTAGAAATCAGCTCTGACTTGCTTAAATTTATGTACAAATAGCTTCTAAATTAAAGCACACCTACTGGAGTCAGTAAAAATTAAAACCCTAAACATGCTTCTATACCTGTAACTTGGCAGCCTTTGTATAAAAGAAAACTAAGACTTTTTAGGCCATTGTTTTGTGATTTAGCTTCATTTTTCACATTTACTGTGTGCAGTCAATAACAGGATGAGACTGTAAGTTGTCAGGTAATGCACATTTAAAAAAAAAAGTGAGTAGCAGTTTGTTTGGCTTTAAAATAGCCCAGATAGTGAGTGTCTCTGAGTGGAACCCCAGGCTGCTGGAGCAGCCAGTAGCTGCCTGAGTCCCCGCTGAGCAGTCAAGTACAGCTCAGAGAGCAGGTCTGGGGACCAAATCCCATGGGACCAAAGTCACCCATTGGGACTTGCACAGCCGTGAAGATGTGATGGATGGGATTTAGCTCCAGGTTGCTGCCTCAACACAGGAGTCTACAATCTTGTCATTTGCCTACAGAGTTGACATAGACTAGTTCTGCAGAGTCAGCTGTCATTAAAGACTGTCCCTAAGACAGTAGCTGCAAAGTAAATCTACTGGAGCTGTTTTCCTAGATAGGCTGATGCAATGCTGAGACTAGAACTGAGATGTGTAAAGACATGTTAATTAGCTTGTTTGATTAGCTTCATCATCTTGGAAGCGTGGAATCATAAAATTATATGGTTGGGAGAGGCTCCAAAAAGTCATATAGTCTATTCCCATGCCAAAAGCAGAAACTGCCCTATCAGCAATGTTCCTTGACAAGCAGTAATACAACCTAGTCTTTAATATCTCATAAGCTGGATTTTTCACATTCCTGCTACAGTTTCTTCCATCCTTCTGTATCCTCAGTGGTAGAATGTTTTTTCTAATATCTAATCTGTATCTTTGTTACAGATGCAGCCCATTCATTCCTGTATTCCCTTTAGGTAGCCTTGTCTCCAGTTTGGGATTTTCTTGAGTTGAGGTTGTCTTCTTTCCAGGCTGAACAACCTCTTACCTCGCAGGTGATGTTTTCTAGATCTCTGGTCATTCTGAGTCCTGCCCTCTGAACTTTCTCAGAACTAGCCAGTGTGGATAGGCCAGATGAATAATTAATTACTTGTTTATGGGTTATTCTCCTCATGTCATTACTCAGTAGAATATATAAGTTTTGTCAATAGCATAACATCATTGACTTCTGTTCTGCTTATGATCCACTGAAATGCCAGATCTTAGCAGGCCTGCTATCTGGTCCAGTCTTGCAATTCATTATTCCTGCTTAAGTGTAGACTTCTGTACTTTTCTTTGCTGAATCATGGGCTATTTTAGAAAAGGTTTCTTCAGTTTAGCAATTACTTTGAATTCTAACCCTGTTCAAAATCTTATTTTATTTATTTATTTTTCAATTTGCAGATTTGATAGGATTCTGCTTTTTTTCATCAGTTGGTAATAGATAGTTCTAAGATAACCCTGCAGAAACATTACTTTTGCTCTTCTGCTGCAGTAATTTAATCTGTAGTTCATTTATGAGAATTCTGTTTTCAGAGTTCAGCTATGTGATGTCTGCTATTTCTCCTCTACCAACAAAAGGAAACTATTTTAGCCTAATGTTTGTCCTTGACAAATTCACATTGACTGTTATTTGTTTCCTTGTTTTATGGATGCTTAAAGATACTGTGTTGTTTGTTTCGGTGGCTCGGGGGAACTGAAGACAATTAGCTATTCTTTTGTATTTACTCTTGCTTTTGTCTGCTTTTAAAGCTGAGTCTCCCTTTCAAGTTTTACAGCAACTTGTCAGTTCTCCAAGTGTGCTCAAAGATAGCTCACATCAAGTTATGTAATCCACTAGGATTATATTCATGAGGCCTGGCTGATCTATAAAAACACTTTTCTTACTTAAATGCTTTCCAATCCATCTTTTCTCTATTCTGAACAGTGATTTGTCACTCTCCTTGGTTCTTTAGCTAATTGATTTGTTGCTTTGTGTAAAGACAAACATAGAAAGGTATTTGGTCTTCCCTGGTGTCATCTGCCAATAGGTTGTCTTTTCAATAAAACAACAGATCCACATTTTTCTTGGTCATCTTCTTGGTACTTGATATCTCTAAGATGGATTTATCTGCCTGCATCTCCTTTTTTTTTAAAATTCCTCTGGCAATTTCTAATTTTTCCCTTAATTGCTTATGCTATTATTTTGTATGCCCCCCAATCAATCCAACCTTGTTTCTATGGATGTGTACTTATTTCCCTCATTTGATGTAATTGGAAAGACCATAAGATAGCTAAACTGATTCCTCATTGCAGTTTCTGTTCCCCCTCTGTATTGGAAAACTGTCACTTGCAGACCCGCTTGTCTACCCAGACAAATTTTGCAAGACCCCTTTTTCTCTTTGTATGTGAGGCCTGTAAGATTTTATCTGTGAATACTCTGTGCTTATTGAAGTCTGTCTCTCTGAAATCCCTGTTTAATTACAGTTTTCTGCCTCTTCCCTTCTTGGGGAGTGTGAATGTTACCTTTACACACAGTCTCACATTCTCAATCACTTTCTACTTCTGGTAAGGATAACATTTGCAAAACCTTCTCTAACTGCTGCTTCTACCCTCTGAAAAAAACCATAACATCTCAAGAGCTGTGTGGGCTATGTTTTCCCCTACAATTTTGGCTCAATTGAATACCTTCACTAGTGCTGACTCTTGGATAGTTCCAAACAATTTTGTCTTGTGTTGGTCTCATTTGCCTTGGTGACCAAGAGCCACCTAACTCCCCACGCTAGCAAACACATCCTTCCTCCCTTCTGTTTCCACCAAAGTTTGTTTAAGAGGTTTTTCTCCTGCAGAATTTTGGATCTCTGAGCCCCATTGATGCACACAGCAATTCTTTATCTCTCCTGAAGAAACTACACAACTTATTTTAATAAATCACTTATTTCCATAAATCTAATAATGGATAGTATTTGCATAACCCATAACAAGGGATATTTGCATGAGCTGTAATAAGGGATATTTGCAGTGATATGAATATTCCTTTAACTGATGGGATCCATTTTCCTCTCGTCATGGAAAGCATTTTGTAGTGGTGTGATTGTTCCATGCTATTGAGTCTGAACTGCTCTAAGTTTGTGATTGTGACAGAAGGTATGGCAAGTTGGTGTGTTTATAAGGCCTGTGCATCCTTTGCGTGTTTTCAAAGCATTAAAAGTGCAACCAATTCCCACATGCTGCAGTTTACTTTTATAGCCAGGATTCTGCAACACAGTGATTGAAATTTTAAAGATGCCCTTTCATTAATTGCAAATAGCATCAAGGGTAAATTAAATTAAATGAAGAGGGCTGTAGTGGCATTGTTGATTGATGCATGGTATCCAGTAAAAGCCTCTGTTCTTCTCTTTATTGAACTCAGAAGAGTCCAGGTTCTTTGATGTACAGCTTGCTGTGGTTTTGTCACAGAGTACGCAGGCATTGATTGTAATTTATTTTATGCAGCTTATGTTCCCAGAGTATACTTCATCAAGGCACTAAATACCAATAGAACCATTTAAAGGATGAACATCTTTGAAGATAAGATACTCACTTTTTAAAATTATGTTCCATTCGTTTTCCCAAAACCTTATGCTGAAGATTTAATTTGAAGTGTTTGGTTTAAGAGGTGAGAGGGAAACATAATGTTAGATGGATGGATAGTAAGATGGATGGACAAAAATTCATAGCTTACCTGAAATAAAAATATTTTCTTTTCTTATATGTTTCTTTGTATTAATCTGAATTTTTGAAGATTAAGTTCAAATCAGATATAGGCTCTCCAAAAAAGGTAATGCAAAGAATTTTCAAATCCTCATTTGCAGTTGATGACAGCATCTAAGTTTTGGCTTGAAGGCATTGGCTGTCTAGTAAATTAGTAGACAAGCTGTTCCGTAAACAGGAGGGAGCTCTATAATTCCTCAAGAAGTCTTTGGTGTTTACAAATATTTCTCATCATACAGATAAGTTGTGATGTTTCTGATTTTTAGACTGTTGAAAATATGAAAGCCAGCTACTTGATGCTTAAAATGCCTTTGTTTCTCGGAGAGTATTCCTCCTATGGAGTTTTATTGTTCTTGACATTGTGTTCATCTGCAGTGAGTAATGATACATCATGGATTATGAATTACAGTCTATTTAGTTGAGGACAAAAAACCCAGGTAAATTTCTGAGTCCAAATATACAATTTTCTCCAATTATGCAAAGAATATGAGAAATAAGAAACAAGACAAGAAAGAAAACCAGAAAAGGTTTTTCAAATATCAACTGTATTGTGTCAGCAGGGCTGCCTTTTGTGCATTGAGTGAAATTATTAGTAATATAAAAAGAGAAGACAATCCACTCCAGAAAACTGGAGCTACCAGCACTCCTCTAGAAATCCACTTCATGCAGCAGAACCCTGGGGACAAACTTGTTCTCTGCATCCTTTCCTAGGCTTTAGAATCTGACTTAGCATGCAGGTTCTATGTGAAAAATTTTCCATGCCATGCGTTATCATGCTTCAGAGCCATAATGTGTTTTCCAGATTCAAGATCTGCCTTCATTACGTTTACTGGTGGATCTTGGGAGGTCTTCAGCTCTCCTCCTCATCTTCTTGGATCTGAGCTCCACAATACAACACTGTCCCTCTGTACTAACAGAACACCTTGACTTCAGGCACAGGAGCATGTGGGAACCTCCAAACCTGCTCCTGGAGTCTTGGGAAGAGGAACTTCTATTTTAACAAAAGGGCAAGAATTTATCCACAAGTGAAGAGGTACTAAAGTTTGTGCTAAAGTGGAAGCCAGCAGCAACACCTGCCCTTCCCAGTTTCATGTATCTGCTTTAAGAGCTGCTGTTTTTAAACTAGAGTTTAAGTGAATGCATTGAGTGAATTCTGTTATAAGGAGCAGAAAGAATATTAAATTATGAGAACAGGTGTGAAATATGTTCTGTGAATGCACTAGAGGAATGTGTCTTGCTTTGAAAACAGCTTGAGAGGTCAATCAGCATTTCCTAGAGGAAAAAAATATTTTCATGTCTTGATAATTAAATTAAATGGTTTGTTTTGCCAGTTGTCCTTGTGGTATCAATTGTGAGAGACTGTTAAAGTGATAATTTTTGTCTTGAGATCTTTAAAAATCATGTTCTTGCTATTTTTTTGTGTGAAAGGGAATGCCACAGAATCACCCTCACGGGCCTTGGGAGCTGACTGGCTCACACTCTATGAAGGTGAATGGAAACCACTGCTGGGACCAGTATCTCATATTTCATAATAAGAAATTGAGAAAGCTTTGCTTGCTTAATCTAAAACAGCCTGAGAGAGAACTGGTTTGAAAAATTGTGTTTGGAGGGTGTTATACTTGTTGCACTGCTGGCAGGGAAGGGGCAGAACTGAGGGTTCAGCACCATCTGTCCTTGGTGAGTTTTGCCTCTCTCCTTGTAGTGAAGTGTTGGATGAGGAGGTGAGATATGCTCATTAAATTAGTCAATTACTGAAACCTGAGAGAAACTGCTATGCTGGTGATTGAAGAAACCATTTGAAAAACAGGCAATCTCTGGAACTGTGGGTTCATTTGCCATACCTGTCTCTGCCCTGCATGTTATGTGAGCATAACCTTCCTCTCATCCCCTCTGCCCTACCTGTAAGGTCCTATTTCCCACCATCACATATTATTTCTCACCTCTGCTTTGCACTGGTGCTGGTTCTTCCCCATGTTCTCTGTCTCTGAGCTGGACAAGGGGCAGCAGGACATGAGGCTAGTCCTGAACTAGCCAAGGCTGAGGGAAAAGAAATGCTTAGTGAGCTCACACAGTGCAGCCTGAACCTCTGCAGGAAGTGTAATTTCCATCTTTTCCCTTGATCCAGCCATTGATTTTCACACAACTTGAAAGAACTTAATTCCTTTGCAGCTCTTCAGCTAAATCAGATACCGAGGTAAATGAGTTCAAAGAAAATTGAAGGATATAAGAAAAAGTATCAGGTAAACAGATAAAGCAGCTGCCTAAATGCATATGTTTTGTTTTCTCAGAAATCAGGTGGAAAATAGGATGCAGTTCAGTTTGCAGTAACTTTCCAAGCAAGATAGGGAATAATTGGCATGTAACAGCTCTTTAGAAAATGATCAGGAGATAACAGAACCGTGATTCAAAAATTTAATGTTTATATGAATACATATATGAAAAAGACTGAAATATTTCAAACTTCTCAGCATAGTAAGGTCTTGGTTGTGGCATTGTGTCTGTTCTTGGACACCACAGCTCATATTTATGTAGGCCAGCTGGAAACAGCCCATAATGGCTACCCGTCTCAAAAGTGTGGTTTGTGAGAACAGAGAATTAATTTGTATTATTTATTCTATTTAAAAGGAGTCTTCAAAGGCTGCATGCTAAAGGAAGTTTTCCACGCAGATTTCCATGTCAGTAGTGGATGGGACAAAGAAAAACAAACCTCATTTTTCAGGAAAGGAAGATGCAGATTAGACATGAACTAAAAATATCTCCAGTGGTGTCTGGAGTAGGTTGCCTAAATCTGTATTTTATTCACCATTGCTGGAGATCTTCAGTTGCTGGTAAGTTCCAGGGATGATATGAATGTATAGTGATGATCCCACCTCAGGGGATGGAAATGGCTTACATGATTTCTTGATTTTTTCCAGCTTTAGTATTCTAAGATTCCATGTTTGATCTCTGTGAATGCAAAGGAAAGAAAAATTATTTACATTAAGGAATATTAATTATAAAAAAAGCCTGTGAATTCTGGCTATACATCAATTATTAGGGAAATTAGAAGAAAGTTCATAACCATTCAGTGACAGTTTTCCAAATGAAATGCAAATCTGACTGGCTCTGAGTAGGAACACAGTCAGTTTTAGAGGGTATGGTGCATGTTTTTCTTTTGATTTCAGGGGACTTGGCTCAAAGATCTAGAAAGACCCTTCTGGTAATCTCACAGATGCATGATCTTTGCTTCCCAAAAGAAGACGACTGAATGCTTTTAAGCCCACAGGAGTCCTGCTATAGTTTGTGAATAAGACAAGTGAACTTGACTCACAGGAGTGTGCAAACTCATCTCTCCTTTTAATGTGCTTCTTAGTACATTCTCTTCCAAAGCTTTATTTTATCTTACCCCTTCTCTGCTGTTCCAGTTGAATATCTGGGGGTTTATAATCCCTTCAATGATAGTGAAGCATCATGAACACTGGATGGTGGCATTGTAGAATGAATCAGGCATGCAAAACAAGCAGGATCTATTTATATACACAGATATCTCTGTAATCTGCAGAGTAAAATGTGTTATAAAGTACCCTATATACAATTTACTTTTGGAAGAAGAGTTGTAACTATTATGTAACCACATTCAGTATTTCAGATTTTCTTTTAAGTAAAAAGATTAACAACTGTGGGGAAAAAACCAAAAACAGCAGAATAATTTATGGCATTTGTTCTCACAGAAAATTCCTTGATTACTTTAAGAATATATATTTTATATTTTTATATATTAAAACACTATAAAGCAGGCAGACATTTTACAATAGAGTTAATCCTGCAAGGAGGGAAGGCAGAAATACATTTGTGAAAGATTTCTTTCATTTTCATTTGATTGTTGTTTTGTGCAGTCATTGTTTTACTTAAGTTCTGCAAGAGTGAGAAGCAACATGAGCTCTTGAGTGTTCAGATGGGATGCCCATCCTCTATGGGCTCATCTCAGCCTCACAAGTACCATGATCCTTGCCAGTTAGGGACAGCTAATATGTATGGCTGCTCCCTCAAAGAGTTTCACTGAGGTGATAAAATATTCTCTACTGGTTTTGCTGAAAAAAGTGGAAGGGTCTCTTGTAGAGGAACCAGAGTTAAAGCTGGTAACAGCTGTCAGAATTTTCTTTATATTTTGTGAGTAAATTTCCAGGTGCTTCCAGTTGCTCCTTAGAGCTGGATTTAGCTGAGGCACTCATCGATACAGATAGAAGGTTCTATTTTCTCAAATACCAGCTTCCTAGGTCACTCCCAAGAAACCAGTCTTCTCCAAAACAACACCTGAGAAGGACTGGCTCAGGCTGACCTTTTGGCAGTGTGGACCTGCCCGTGCCAGATCTGGGCACTTCTGCTGGATGGCATCTTTCAGCATCACTCACAAGTTTTGGCTACCAGTGCCAAGCTCTCCCACATGCCTCTCTGCCATACCCCAGGATTTGCAGCACTTATTTTCAATTTCATGTCATGAAAATTTCAGTCTGGAGGGTGTCACCCTGTCCTCCTGTTATCTGAGATACTTGGAGACAAAAGCAACACAGTCTCAGTCTGTCCTTACTTGTGGCACTACAGAGGCATCCCTCTGCCCCTCTGGGGAGTCCTGGGGCCCAGAGTGGCACTGGATGGATGTAGCCCATCAGTTTTTTGAGGGGTGAGGGCTGAGCAGGATGCACACAGCCCCCCTACACCACGTGAGGCCATTGAGGTGTTGGTGGACATATGGCTGCAGATACACCTACAAGGTGCTGTCAGGTGCAGAGTGGATTTTCAACTCTGATTTTTTGTCAAAGGCACCTGCAGAAGCAGTTAAGCTGGATTTAAGTCTTTTTTATAGATGCAGCTCTGCTGTCTATTTTACTAGTTTGAGACTGTCTCTTTTCTCTTTGTGGGATACCAAATAACTAAATTGCTTTCCACTTTTAATGGGACTTTTTGTCCTGTGGGACAAAAGTTTATGAGTAATATGCAGAACTATATTTCAAGCCCCAGCTTCTTGAAAAAATTAGTCATTATTGCTTAGAATGACTTCAAATTGTTTAATAGAATGGAACCAATGAATCCAACTCCTTAACACCCTAGTCTTGAACTGAGTTCAGGCTCAGACCTTGGACGAAAACAGTGTGGAGACACAAAAGGAGAGAAAAAACACGAGTGCTGTCTTGCTTAAAACTCCCTGAAATGAAACGTTTGTGCATTTTGAAGACCACTTTTGTGTCAATTAGTGAGAAAGTAGACATTAAACGTACATTTGAGCAATTTCTCCTTTCAGTTTTGGATACTGCTTGGAGACACTAGATGGCACCTTCTGTTTGCTACGTGCATGGGGCCAGAAATAGGGCCTATCTGAATGCTGGGGAAAGCTGACAATTATTTTTGAAGCAACTGGTGCATCCATATGGATCCTTGCTGATGAAGGAGACAGAAATATTCTGGTGCTCCACATCCAGAAATGGGGGGGACAGAGTACCTATTAACTACCTTGTTTCTTCTTTTTATATGATGTCTGTGCTGCAGCTGGTGGGCAATGAAGCACCCAGTTTAGTTAAAGAGCAGGCTGGGAATGGTTGTTTTCGTGGTGCATTTTAAGGAAAGGATTTTCAGGAAAGCTGGACATAATACAGGCAGCTAGGGGTGGGACTTAGGCCCACAGAGTACAACTTACCCCAGTGTTATTTTGGAGGCTATGGACATGTGAGTCTGTAACTGCTTCATCAGACATCTGGTATCATTCAGGATGCCATGAAGGATCCCACTTAAAGTCTAGCCACTGCTCCTGGAAGGAATGGATTCTCTGTATAGGCTGAGGATTCCAGCTAGAGGAATCACTAGCCGGTGATCACCACTGCATTTGCCAGTGACATGAATGAACATAAATGTAACTCTGCAATGGTACCCTTGTAGGAAGAAAATTTAGTCCATGGCAAAGCTATTTTTTCTTAATTCAGGGGTGAGAAATCTCAGACTGCTCTCCTTAACAAGTTTCTACAGGCATGTATCTTTTAGAAAGAATTCCACTGAATAGTTTGGGAAAAATCTGCCCTGAGCAGATATTTTGTGATTTCTGCTCTGTGTTTTTCATGGTGAACCCCTCATTCTCATCACCCAAAAGCAGGAGGATTATGGCTGCATTGTTCTGCAAGACATCTCAGGCACAGACCACTAGGACTGCCTAAATCATCAGTGCCCTGTGTAGTGCTCTGACATCAAAAGCCCTCATCTGATCAATGTTTAATCCACAAAGATTTGCAGAATCCTTGTGTCCCACAGATCAGATACCACAAAGCTATAAAACATCTTTGCCATTGCAAGTAAACCTTACCTTTAATACAAAAGTGGAAGTACAAGAAATTAAATGCAAGGTCTCAGAAAAGGGCAAGGAAAGACCTAGGGCTAGAGCCAATGACCTGTCCTGTTAGAGCAGGAGCTGATTTGTAAGGAATAAAAGCCCAGAGGGTGCTGGGGATTGAACTGTGTCAGTGCTACAGAGAAAAGCAGTGACCATCTCTCCCAGTGGTGCTGTCACTTTAACTTGGAAGGAAATTCCTTTCTACCCCTGGATTTGGTGACCTGTCATAGTGGGTTGAAGCTGGCTGAATGCCAGAAACCCACTAAAGCCTCTCCTTTACAAATCACTCACCTCTACAGCTGGAGAGGAGAGAGAAAATATAACAAAGGGTCTGTGAGTTGAGCTAGGGACCGGGAAAGATCACTCACCAAAACATGTTGGGACAAAACAGACTCAAATTAGAGATATTGATTGAATTGATTGCTAACAAAGAGCAGGATAATGGGAAGTAAAATAAAACCTTAAAAACACCTTCACCTCTACCCCTCCCTCCTTCCCAGATCTACCTACTCCCCCAGCAATGCAGGGAGACAGGGAATGGAGGTTATGGTCAGTTCATCAAGCATTGTTTCTCCCACTGCTCAGGAAGAGGAGTCCTTCCCCTGCTTCAGGTTTGAGGTTGCTCCCACAGGAGACAGTTCTCAGAGAACTTCTCCAGTGTGACTCTATCCCAGGTACATCAGTTCTCCACAAGCTGTTTCATGGTCACTCTTCCACAGGGTGCAGTCCTTCAGGCACAGCCTGCTCCAGTGTGGGTCCCCTCACAGGCTCACAAGTCCTACCAGCAAACCTGCTCCAGAGTGTGCTCCTCTCTCCATGGGTCTGCAGGACCCTGCCCCAGCACAGACCTCCCACAGGGTCACAGCCTCCTCTCAGGCACCCACCTGCTCTGGTGTGGGTGTCTTCCATGGGCTGCAGGTGGATCTCTGTATCCCCAGGGACCTCCATGGGCTGCAGGGACACAGCTGCCTCCCCATGGGCTGCACCATGGGCTGCAGGGGAATCTCTGCTCTGGCACCTGTAGCACCTCCTGCCCCTCCTTCTGCACTGACCTTGGTGTCTGCAGAGTTCTTCCTCTCACATATTCTCACCCCACTCTTCTGTGGTCACAATTACATCTGCACAATAACTTTTTTCCCCTTCTTCTTAAGTAAGTTATCACAGAAGCATTAACACCATTCCTAATCAGCTCAGCCTTGACCAGTGGCATGCCCATCTTTGGAGCTGGCAAAGACTGGCTCTGCTGGACATGGGGGAAGTTTCTGGCAACTTCCTACAGAAGTCACCCCTGTTGCCCCCACCACGCCCCCAGAGTTTGGTCATGCAAACCCAGTGTATCTGTCCAAGCCTGAGCCAGTCATCTAGACATATAAACCTAGAGATTTTCGGTAGTGTCAATATACTCTGCCTGTCACCCTATTTCTGAAGCTAGATCATATCTCATACTTTCAAGGGAAGAGGAAAAATACTAAGAAGTCAAGCTATACATCAACAAGAGAAAAAAATCAGCTTCCTGACCACTGCAAGCAAGTAGTAGAAAACTTGAAGCAAGGATTTAATTAGAAATAGTGTAAAGATCATTCAAACTTGCTTTGTCAAAAAAAACCTATTCAGTCTCATTTTAGAGCCCTTGTAAGTCCTCTATTCACTCCTAAAATCTCCACCTGACATGCATTAAATATATATAAAATAAATCTACAGCATTACCTTTACCAAATAAGATGGTATTTTTCAGGGAAGAAAGGGTTGTATGATAAAAGCAGCACAGCCCCATCCAGCCTGGCCTTGAACACTTCCACAGGCATCTACATCTTCTCTGGCAACCTGTTCCAGTAACTCATCACCCTCACAGCAAAGAATTTCTTCCTAATATCTAATCTAAATCTGCCCACGTTCAACTTGAAGCATTCCCCTTGTCCTGTCACTACATGCTCTTTCAAAGAGCTCTCTTGTTAGTCTTTGTTAGGCACTGAAAGGTGCTACAAGGTCTCCCTGCAGCCTTCTTTTCTCCAGGTAGAACAACCCCAACTCTCCCAGCCTGCCTTCATAGGAGATATTCTCCAGGCATCTGACCATCTTTGTGACCCTCCTGTGGACTCATTCTGACAGATCCACATCCTGCTTGTGTTGGGGGCCCCGAGAGCAGAGTAGAGGGGAGGAATTGCCTTCCTCAATCAGCTGGCCATGCTGCTTTGGAGGCAGCCCAGGATACGGTTTTTCTATCAGGCAGAAACATCCCTTGGCCACAGCCCCCTCACGTGCTCTGCTCTGCAGACACACAGAGCAAGCCCTTGGTTCCTGAGCTGTTTGAGCCAAAGCGCTTGATGCACAGCTCACTTGGCATCATCTCCATAGAAAGTAAATGTGGCTGAAAACTCGGTAAATAATTGATTGTGTTGTCAGGACCTCACTAGCCAGGCTGATTAATATTTAGTGAAAATCATACTCCTGAGTTTGAAAGGCAGAATATTGTCACGGAACGAACGTCTGTGGCCGGCAAGGCCCACACGTCTCTTACAGGTGCTTAAACAACAGGTCAGCAGGAAAAGGCTGATCATTCTTGGGACTTGCATGGATGAGAAGTTACTTGTGGGAGATATTAAGACAAGCCTTTAAGTTCAGACCCCTGTGGCAGACATTGATGGGTCTCCAGTCTGAAGAGACCAAGACCCAAGGTGTGCTGCAGGACATTGGCACAGCAAGGGTGTGTGAATGGGAGCTCTGTCTCCAACAAGACAAGGTGCTGTGTCTTACACACCTGTTTCCCTTTTCCTTGGTAAAGAGAATGATGAAATAAAAATGATGAAACATGGACAGACAATCTACACCTGAGAAGGAAGATGGTGGATGTTCAGTATCTTGCAATGTTCAGTCTGATCTTTGGTTCTGTGAGCTTTCTCATGACCCTGCTTTCAATGGTGATGTGTCTCTTCAGTTCCCTATTTCTCTTCTTGCTTCTCATGTTGCATTTTGTGTTGAAATTATATTGTACCTGTGTGAGGATTTAAAATATGTGTTTTGAGTAGATGATAAATTAGCAGAATTGGGTTGCATTGCAGTTTAATATTCTAAGAATTTGATTAATCCAGGTGCAGTCATTAGATGAACCCAGCAAAGAGCACCAGAATAGTATCTCACTGGCATATCAAAGGCTGGCCTGGAATTGCTCCTTCTTTTCCTAATACTCTCAGGCTTCTGTGCTTGAAAAATATAAAAGTAGTTTTGTAATCATGTCTCATGCCTCTAAAAGGGGAAACATTAAGAAAAAGTTGTTAAAAGGGAGGTATTAATGGAAAAATGAAATTAATCAATTTCTGCAATGGCAAATTGTGTCTCACTAATCTATTAGAATTTTTGAATGTGTAAGTGATGCAATGTAAAACTACAAAGCAGTTTAAAAAATTAAACATCAATTAATTTTAATTTTCAAAAGGTGAGTAAAAAGATTGCTTAGAAGATGTGAAAACATATATTGTTTCTCTTTGGGGAAGCAATGTATTGACTGGGAGCAAAAGCCAAGAAGTAGAAAATAAAGAATCAGATGAATCCATTTCCAACAAAGCAAAAAAAATTAGAGTACTCAAGAACTGATCTCTTGAATAATATTTTTGGAGCCTGTCATGAGGGTGAAGGTTGTTTGGAGCTCCAGAGAACTGAACAATAGGGAGCAAAATGACAGGTGGAGCTCAGTGTCTAACGAATGCAAAATACTATTAATTGGAAAGGGAAACATGATTTGCTCATTAACCTTACACCATTCTGCCCGTGTCAGGTTAGGAAGGGGACTTGGACCTGGTGGTGGACAGATGTGTATAGCTGCAGTCCAAAGAATGAAACAAGTTCATAGATAGTGAAGGCATGGAAAAAGAAAGCAGTGCTTTTATGTGGTCAGCAGTGTGACTCTGTGGGGAACAAAGTGCATGACTGGGTGCTCAAAGTCTCAAGAGACAATCTATGAAACAGACCTATGTCAGCTTCAGCACAGGGTGAGGGGAATGATTGGGAATGTGTTAAAATATTCAGCAAAAACCATGTTTTAAAAGATTGAGATTGTCTGCCTTTGACACAAGGAAAAGTGAGAGTACAATAGTGATATATATAATGGGAGATGATCTGGGGAAGGGAGTTTGGGAACTCGAGACCAAGGGAAAATCAATGGCTTAGACAAAGGAAATGCAGTTAATTGGAATTAGTTCAATTCTAATTTGGATAATTCAGTATGTATCTGGGTTTTACTGCTCCAACCTGCAACACCAAACATCTAAGTTTATCCACTTTTTCAGTCATTGAGTCTTGCAGAGAGAAAATTGCAAAGTGATAGAAGGGAATCTCATTGCCGCAGAAAAAATAATTAGACCGTAAAAATCATTAACCCAGAGTTGTGTTTACCATTAATACTCTATCAAATGTTGATTGTGTGACTAAACTGCAGAGTACAAGAGCCTCCATAGCCACTGCCCAATGATATAAATAAGGTCATCATTGCTATGAAAGAAAACATGAGATGGGTGAAAATGGTTCAAGAGGTACTTTCATCTATAAGTGATAACTCTGAGCAGATTTTAAGGCATAAATCATGGAGTAGTTTTTCTTATTTGTCTGGTTAAAAAATGATTAAGAGATTAATGTGTGTTAAAAAAATATAATCCCAGAAAGACACACTCCAAAGATTCAGAAGCTGTTTGTGCACATTGAACACACCTTAATACATTTTGGAAAGAACAGCGTTTTGCTTAGTATGAACATGCCTGCCAAGTACAGCCACGTGCAATATCTGTTTTCTGCTATCCAGTAGCCTCCATTCAACTTTCTTCAATGTTGTCATGGCAATAAGACTGTTTTTGACACTGCCATTAATGAGCTCTGAGAATGAGAATGGTCCTTCTCCAACAAAGAGTGACACCACCACAAAGCAAATTAAATTGCTCTGACAATGTATCTATTGAGAGTGAGTTCACATGTCACTGGAGCTTTTAGGATCTTATTGATGACTTTGTGGCTGCCAAAAGTCATAAAGTACTGCTGTTGTAACAGGTTTATGTTTATAGAGAATATTTGCCTGAACTGTTTGATCACCCCAATGCTGATATATTCTGTCATTTTACCTTGACAGTTGTAGTCACTATTACTCCTCTGCCAGTGAGTTAATGAAGGTGTGTGTGTCAGTAATCATTTCTTATCTCCAAGGACGTATAATGTATATGCCATAAACACATAACTACGTGACAACTGATTACACTACAGTTAAGTGATAAGAGCGGTTGACAGGAGGGTAGCTGAGGATCACAAAATAGGCATAGACGAGCACATTCTCCTGGGTGATAAAAGCTGAAATAAAGATGGCCCAAACCATATGTGGATAGGGCCTTTTACAGCCAGTTTGCTCCCTGTTCAAAAGAGGATCTACCATCTACAGAAGTTACAAGAGATACCAAGAAGCCTTCTTTTAAAGACCATACATGAATGTGCATGAAGCTTTATATTGAAAGGTAACCACTCTGCTGTGATTGGCTCCCCGATTCTAAACCTGTAGCACTGTCAACTCAGAGTTTATTGGCTGCATAGCAATATATGAATCTTATTTCCCCTGAACTAAGGAGCTGGCATTAGTCTGCAGTTTTATTTTTTCTGGAAAACAGAGGGAATGAGGTGAGCTGTAACAGACAGACTGACTTGCCATGGTCACTACTGGAAATGCATAGAGGAGATGGAGGTGATAAGTGCTGAAGGTTTGGATAAGGGGGTCCTCATCCCATCCCAATCTCCCTGCAAGAGGCTGCAAGATAGACTGGCTTTCCAGGATACTATAGAAGTCTTATACTGTCTAGGCAGCTGGTTCTATCTGGTTTTACACACGTGGCACTCTTCTGTCTAAGTGACTGTGTACCTCTGCTCAGGGCCAGCTGGTCTTGCAGGCAGTCCCCATCCCCACAGGTGCCAGCATACAAGTACCTACAAGTCAAAAAGTGAAACTTTATCCTGTCCTGGCAGAGCACACAAGGACTGTCTGAGCAATAACTACTGCGCCACATTGCAAGAGCTTCAGGTCTTTGTGCCTTTCGCTCTTGCCTGCTATAGCCTAGCTTGATCAAAACCACCACCATGCAATTTTTTTCATTCCCAATCACAGAAAAATTAGTAAAGCTGCAGGCAAGTGTAATCCTGGGGATATTTCTGAAGGGATTACTGTATAGTAGGGTACATGGAGCCATAATATTGTCAGCAGCAAAATCACAAGTTCCTAAAAGCTCCAATGATGTGGACTCTCAACAGATATGCTTTCACCAAGTGCCGGTATTTTGAAGTCCCTGTTACTCGGACACTCACAGGTGCTGTGATAAGCAAACAGCTGATTTGGGATTGTTACGACACAGCCATAACAAACATCTGGACAAGGCCTTGACAGCATGCTTTAACTCTTGTTCATCCCTTACCTGGTCAGGCAGTTGGACTAGATGGTCATCGTAGGTCGCTTCCAACTGAAATATTATATTCTAGCCCAGAATGGACTTCTTTCTACCAAAGGGGTTTTCTGTGATAAACAGTGTGAACTGCTTGGTGAGTTATCTGGCTACCAAATGCTGGGCAGCGTAGGCAAGAGGCATCCACCTCAGATCAACATACGAGATGTCACAAACATTAAACTGCCCTCCACCAGCAACAAAATTTTCCTTATTTTTTTCCAACACATTTCAGCTCTTCCAATATCTACTTGTTTACAACGAAGACTCATTTGGAGTCCTCATTATTAAACTGCTGAGAACCAGCTCACCCGGAGCTGCCAAGGGTCAGATGTACGGGTCCTGTTTCATCCTTCTTCAGTCATATTGTGCAGAGCCATCAAGAGTTTCCATGTTCTGCCTTAAAGAACCTTCATGTTATTGCGACTGGTGCCAGAAAAAAATTTAAAACCAGCTGAACCATGGATTTCGAGGTGCAATGTGATCAAGAGTGAGCCAGTCAGCTTTACTGAGCTTCAGTCTCTCAGCTTAGCTAAAAATCTGTGTAGAAAGCAACACTGCACTGATGATTTGATACTGCACCTGAAAACTTTTGTTAGAATACCTAATGCAGTGTACCTTAAGTGGGCTTATGGATGGATTGCAAAGGAATTTAAGCACCCTTTGGTGCATTTCTATAACTTTACAAAAAGGATGTAGATAAGGAGTCTGCAATATCTAACTAAATAATGTCATTGCAGGCATCAAGAATAACTTCTCATTGTTAAAGAAATATCATGACTCATAACTAGAGTTGCTTTTCAATGATTTGCTTACGGGCTAGAGAGTACAAAAGATTTATTCATGACACACTTCAAATTCTTGTTGCTTTTTAAATTTTATTTTTGGTTGAACATAACCAACCTCAGAAAAAGTATGCTAATCTCTTACACTGGAACTGATCTGCCCTCAGTCTATGTGTGGCTGACACTGCTGGTAACCCCCATTTCAAAAAATAAACACATTATCAGCACTCACAGGAGGAGGCATCTGAAATCTCATTTTTGTCTTTCTATTTGGTCTTCCAGTCAGATTGTTTTACTCATATAAAGACTCACCCCTTTTAACGACCTTAGAGGAGCTGCTAAAATGCTCTGTCATGTGCTTCTTATGTAAGTAAGGCTCCATTTAATAACTTGATTCTGCCCTGAGTGCAAGTGGAGAAATTCAGCATGAAAAATGATGAGAGAAGACAAAACACATCATGAAGTTCTGGTAGCAAAACATGGTTTTGCTTTCTGGGTTCATTGTACCAGCAAGCCCACCCTCATACTAATTTGCTGTTTCTTTGGCATGGGAAAAATAATTCTAACTGAAAAGTAAATAATAAATCCAGTACCTCCTTCCTATTTCCTTTATGAGGACTATGTTTGTTCTTTATGACAGGAATGGCTTTTTATAGACCAAATTTATACTTCTGAATTCAAATTCAGGAGGATGAAAAAGAACATAAAAAGAAAGATTATGCAAGAAAACATGAAATAATTTCTTGAAGCCTCAAATATTATATAAGCTTATATTTTAATAGAATGAGGAAATAAAATCAGATAAGACAGGGTGCTCCATGTATAACTTATCATCAGGATTTCAGCAGTGAAGGTTCAAGTCAGCAGGTAATAGAGGTTAACAGCCCAAGAAGAAAAGCTTTGGGTCTGCTAGAGAAAACAGCTGGACATCAGGTGACAATGTGCTACTGCTACATGGTGAATATCCTACCCAAGTATCTAAAAAGAAGCATAGTCTGCAGGATGTGTGAAATAATCCACTCCTCAGGACTGGAAAGGCCATAGATACATGGGATACATGGGATCTCTGGGAACTGTGCATCTAGAAGAATATCCCTCACAAGGACCCAGCACAGGTAGTACAGAGGACACAAAGAGGCATGGCTAGGATTTCAGAAAACATGAAATGGTCTTGTTCAGCCAAGAGCTGGAAAGGTTGTGGGGACATGTGGTGGACCCTTGAGCTGTCTCAAAGGGTACAGCACAAAGAAGAAGGGGTCCCTGACTCTGGGCAGGTTTGGAGCACACCCTCTCCCTAGAGCTGAAAGAGACAAGGAAAAAGCCCCTGTGGCCTGCAGCCTGCTTTTCCTGGGGCTATTTCTTTGCTGGGCATTTACAGCCTGGAATGTGACTGAGAAAGCAGCATGAGAGGAGCCCATTGTGCTGTGGCCTGGCAATGGCTGTCCCCAGGACTGACAGAAGAGCTTGGTCTTCTAAGGTGCATCTGTCATGCCTAGGCCTACTTCATCCTCCTGGACAATCCATCACAGATAAGCCGTCTTCTTGATTCAAACCTTCCAAATCTTGAGAGCAACTTAAAAAATCCCAAGAACCTTGAAATAATGCATTTAAGTTGCTTACCCTTTGGTTTCCAAGTGTTATGGACAATGTCTGTATTGTTAGCTCAGGGCATATAAGCCTGCTGCAGTCATGTTCCTGCTTGCCTTAGATAGCAAATTTTCTACTTTTATCCATCATCACAAGACAGTTCATTGGTCCATTTTTTTAAGGGCAATGAGTATTCACCTGTCTCACAAGGACCTCAAATCTCAAGTTTTACGACTTGAATATTCTTTATCTAAAGTCCCCGGGTACTGTATCCTGCACATTTCATTTAATTCTTCCACTGACTTCTATCAGAATGGTACAAACTCAGCAAATAGGACACTCATGAGTTCAAGTTCATTCTTATTCAGTAGAAGTCCTGCTCTACACGACACTGCATCCTGTGTTTGAGAATTTTGTTGGATATGAAGAAATTTTGTCAGAAATTTTTTCTGACACTTTTTCAGAAACAGCCTCCAGCTACAGAGAAACAAATTGCTTTGTGTGTTGACTGTATTTTTGTCTCCCTCATTTAAACTTGAGTTTATTTCTTTGTCTGCCCTTAGGTTTGAACCTTTCAGAGTAGAGATCATGTTCTCTTGAAAGTGCTTTGCACAGGCTACTAAAGGTTCACAATAGTGCAAATGCAACAGCAGCAAAAGCTTTGACTAAAGGCAATGAAAGCACTTTTCATCCTGCTTTAAAATTGTCTTAGAAATAGAAAAGAATGAGACATTGACCAAATAATGTGAAAGGGCAAGCCATTAATCATGTCTTTAAAATTATTGTGGTACTTTAACAGAAACTGGTCTTGAATAAGAAAATTCGAGTATGTACAATTAGAAAGTAATGTAAATCCCCTAAGTAAAGACCCAGGTTAAAAGAAACAGGTATAATATGAGTCAGAAGGATTCAATTTGTGCAAATAATCAGGACCAGATTATAGCATCCTAAATTGTAAATAGAAGTACTTAATGAGTTTATTGAATCCGTAAATTATTTCTGAGTTGTTCTAGTGAGTCAGAAAGGTAATGAGCGCTGGGCAGGAATGTGGGAGTTGTCTATGTTCATCTTTATTTGTGAGATTGAGGCTGTTGTGCTGCTGGTAGTCAGACAGTGGATGTGCCTGTTTCTCTGAAGTTTATTTTCTTTCATTTTCTCATAGACAAGGATAAAGTCAGTGTGGGACACTGGGGCAGAAATCTTTAAGACAAAAAGCTGGAGCTCTTAAACCTCAAACTTTTGAGGAGCTGTGAGGATATTAGTTACAGCTGTACTCCTGCAGGACTCCAGAGATAAATGAAGGGTTGCTGACACAGGTGGGCCACTAAGAGATATGGAAGAGCCCTCCTGAGCTCCTCCAAACCAGAATCTTAAATCCCATGCCAATGCCAACAGAGCTTGCTTGTACTGGTTTTGGTGAGACACTGAAATAGTTTTCCTGGAGAAGCAGTGGTTGCCCTGTTCCTGGAAGTGTTCAAGGGCAGGTTGGTTGGGGCTATGAGCTACCTGGTCTAGTGGAAGGTGTCCTTGCCCAGGCAGGGGCCCTGAAGCTAGAAGATGATGAAGGTCCCTTCCAAAGCAAGCCATTCTATGATTTACTGACAATTATTTCTGAGGCAGTGCTTTGCACTTCTTCTTCTTATGTGCCTACTGCCACCAGCAGAACAATTGTGAGGTAGAGGGGACACATGTAACAGGTTACAGGCAAAATCTGCTTTTAAACAGAACTTTTTCCAATAGGATTTAAGGGCAGAAGCTCTTGGGGACTGCTAATTGTTTTGGTAAAACTCTTCTACGGGCAGGATAATAAAATAGAGGGCAAAACTCCTCTATCTTCCCCATCACACCCATCAGAGCAGTCAGTG